>OY755249.1:22033727-22111328 GCA_963576725.1 Azorinus chamasolen
GAAAAATATAATATATTCACAAGTCAAAATACCTGTAAAAGCAACACGTGAAAGGGCTTCCTGTTTGATATCCCAGAATTCCATTTCCTCGTAGAAAGCCCGGGACAGGATGATGTAGGACATGTGCAAAGAACCCGTCTGATACAGGGACAGGATGGCGTGAAACATCTCTGGCGGGCGGTCAATGACGATTGGGTCAAGCTCGTGTATTTTCTACAAATTTCCACCAATCTGGACTGCTGTCCACGGAATATCGCTTCCTTGAGTACCGAAAACACTTGTCCACTAACGCTAAATGTAAATCGCTCCATGTTTTCTAAGTTATATTTCCACTTAGTACAGCATATGTATGTATAGACAGCTACTCCATGATACACTGTGTGGTGCAAAACATTTCTCACAGATGAGAATGCATGAATGACACTCGTTTTCTGTTAACGCTGATGCTTGGCAGAGCTTGAGTAATTTTATTTTTGACTTTCGCTGTACTGCCACGCTACAGGTATCTACCCACTGAAGCTTGGCAGTAACGACCAGTTCAAGTCAATTGTAAGAGCTACTTAAATTTCGTCTGCAAATATTGTCGTCTGCTTCAAGTTTCAAAGTGGATATTCTTCAACTTCCATTAAAAGCAGAGTGTCAACAGTTTGGATACCGATAAGAAACCGACTCAGCGTCTAATCTGGATCTAACTGTTTGCAAAGGCTATCGTGAAAGATGTAACATTTTGCAAATTAACATGTACAGTAAAACCTCTAAACGGACGTTAAAGTTGTATAGATATCGGTCTTGAGACAGGTGACACCTTAATGCAGGGTGAAAGTCATGCAGAAAGCTCCAGAGGAGCTTTCTGCATGACTTCCACCCTGCATTAACCAGTCACCTGCCTAGAAGGTATCTAAAATATTCTCTACTAGAATTCTGTTTAAAGGAGTTTTACTGTAGATCACAATAAGCATCTTAGCCCAGCGAGCGTTCGTCTCATTACAGATTGAACGGTTTCAAAAATGTTATCGGTGATTTGCATGTTGTTATAGTTACTGAGACATAGATAGGATTCATAGCATTTTTTCCAAGGTATAACGCCTTTATTCTCAATCATCCGTTGTTGTGACCACTCTTTAGTATGGTCTCTTAGAAACGACTCTAAAGAATGATCACAACACAAAGTTTTGTTCAGATTGTTTGAGTTTATACTTTCTTCATATAAACACTTTCTTACGCCTTGTTAACCAGAGTAGACCCAGATCAGAAGGCTCCTATAGGAGCCATCTGCTGAGGGCCATGCTATGTTTGCTAATGGAATACAATAGGTCTGATCCTGCAATTTTTGTTTAAGCAAAAGTTCCGTTGAAAAAATTACCGTATAAAATTTAAGTTAATGAATATTAATGAGCGACTAATTCATACAAAAATGTTCAATAGGATAGTCTTTAGTATTTTTAATAATCCCTTACCTATGACTATAAGGATAGTCTTTTGTATTTTAAACAATCCCTTACCTATGACTGTAAGGATAGTCTGTAGTATTTTAAATAATCCCTTACCTATGACTGTAAGGATAGTCTGTAGTATTTTAAATAATCCCTTACCTATGACTGTAAGGATAGTCTGTAGTATTTTAAATAATCCCTTACCTATGACTGTAAGGATAGTCTGTAGTATTTTAAATAATCCCTTACCTATGACTATAAGGATAGTCTTTAGTATTTTAAATAATCCCTTACCTGTGACTATAAGGATAGTCTTTAGTATTTTAAATAATCCCTTACCTATGACTCTACTGAAAAAAAATTCTCATACCTTTACTCTATGAACATTCATGTAAGAGAATAACGACGCTATGCATATTAATCAGAATCATTTTCATATCAATTAGAATCATTGATCATGACAGAAACTGCCATGTTTATATTATTCCATACGCAAACAGAGCAGACCCTGATCAGACGGCTCCTACAGAGCCGTCTGTTATGGGTATAATCTGTTTGCAAACGCAAACACTTTTCATATCGACTACAATACCAGCGGCCCCTAATTCGACCCCCTCCCCCCCCCCCCCCCCCCCCCCCCCCACAGGACCAAGTCCTTCGGATGAGACTTTATAAACCGAGGTCCGGTGTACCAGTGCTTTACACTGGGCATCTAAAAGAACCAGGGAAACTCTATCCGTCATTAAGTTGGGCATTATATGTCTACAGTAAACATTCATATGTCTACAATAAAACATCATATGTCAACAATAAAACATCATATGTCCACAGTAAACATCATTTGTCTGCAGGTAAACATCATATGTGCACAGTAAACCTCATATGTCTACAGTAAACATCATATGTCTACAATAAAACATAATATGTCAACAATTAAAACATCATATGTCCACAGTAAACATCATATGTCTGCAGTAAACATCATATGTCCACAGTAAACGTCATATGTCCACAGTAAACATCATATGTCTACAATAAAACATAATATGTCCACAGTAAACATTATGTGTCTACAGTAAACATCATATGTCTACAGTAAACATCACATGTCTACAATAAAACATAATATGTCCACAGTAAACATCATGTGTCCACAGTAAACATAATATGTCCACAGTAAACACCATATGTCCACAGTAAACATCATATGTCCACAGTAAACATTATATGTCTACAATAAAACATAATATGTCAACAATAAAACATCATATGTCCACAGTAAACATCATATGTCTGCAGTAAACATCATATGTCCACAGTAAACGTCATATGTCTACAATAAAACATAATATGTCCACAGTAAACATCATGTGTCTGCAGTAAACATCATATGTCTACAGTAAACATCACATGTCTACAATAAAACATAATATGTCCACAGTAAACATCATATGTCCACAGTAAACATCATATGTCCACAGTAAACACCATATGTCTACAGTAAAACCTCATATCTCTACAATAAACCTCATAGCATTACGTCGACAATTAAAATGCATGTCTACAATCAAACATCATATGTCTACAATAAACCATGTGTGCGTAATTAAACCACAGTAAAACCATGTGTGCACAGTAAAACTATGTGTGAACAGTAAAACCATGTGTGAACAGTAAAACCATGTATACACAGTAAAACCACGTGTGCACAGTAAAACCATGTGTACACAGTAAAACCCCTCATGTCTGCCGTAAAACATCAGGTCTACATAAAAACCCATAAATAGAGCATTTGCTCCTATAGGTTTCAAGTGGTGATTTTACAGAAGCGTCAAAAGGCGTCAATATGAGGGTATGGGTTAAACCTCATATGCGTACATAAAATATGTCTACAATAAAACCGCATGTTTACAGTAAAACCTCATATGTCTACAGTTCAGCATAAGTGTTATACCCCATACGCGTACAGTAAACCTCATGAATAAACACTAAACACAAGTGTCTGCAGAAGCTAATGGTTGCTTAATGGAGAACAAAAAGTAATGCAGAAAGCTCCATTGGTAGTTTTCTTCATAACTTACGTCTTGCATTAACCCTTTACTCCATGAATAATTATGAAAGAAATGACGACGTCATAGATATTAATCAGATTAATTTTGATAACGACACATTGCCACAGGAAATGTTGGCTTAATTGGAAACTATAGAATCATATCTATATTATTTCATAAGCAAACAGGGCAGATTGTGTAGGAGCCGTCTGATCTGGGTCTACTCTGTTTACAAAGACGATAAAGGTTATTTATGGAGTAAAGAGTTACGGGAGCACCTGTACGAACACTCCTGTCTCTGGCTATCTGTCTGGGTTCTGTGTATGTAAGATTGTACAAATAGTAGGTCCGCTACTGATTGCGTATTACCGTCATTTATTTGACATAAAGTTCATTTAAATTTGAACCATTACGATATACGTAGCATAACACTATAATCTTTCATTGTTATTCAGCTATTAACTGTTATGGGCGAGTACATCAATACCGCTTGAAAGCCTAGGCACATGTAAGCCCCGTGAGTATCCGGACAAAATGTCATTATGTTATCTATATCACACCAGTGACCCAAATCGCCCGCATGTTCCAGTTGGGAACTGAAAGATGATGACAGTCTCTAGTGCTTTATCAAAATACCATTATATCATGTTATATATCATGTTAGCATGCACCAGCGTTCCGTTGTATCACTGGTCTCCCCAGCAGTTCACTACGACAAACGGATACAACTGAGTCCATTCTGTAAAAGGCAAATCTGTGAACAGCAAACAGTCTAGATATGGATCAGCCGCTGTGTTTGAAATCCGGACTGTCTGCAGTAGCAGAAATATACACAAACCTGTAGTTGATATTAGGTGATATCATTTACTTAACAGAGAAATCGATAAGACACGAAAACTAAAACATTGTTAACTCGTTACTCCATAAATACGCCTTTCTACACCTTTGCAAACAGTGCAGACCCAGATCAGACGGCTCCTATAGGAGCCGTCTGATCAGGGTCTGCTCTGTTTGCTAATGAAATAACGAAAATCTAATACAGTTCACGTGCCATTATGAAATAATCTGAAATAATATGATAATATTAATGATGTCATACTTTCTTACATGAATATTAATGGAGTAAAGGACTAAGGATATTTTCTTTACTTCTCCACTAAACCCCGTGCTGTTAGCACCACAGTAGTAACAATATAGGATTTTAGTGGAGAAGTGGCGAGTTTAGCATCTGAATACGTACCTATCTATATCTGCTGATGTTGAGATTTTAGTACAACGGTCTCATTAGTAATCATTTTACAATTAGCTTTCTGTGCAGTAATTCTATTCAAGAACTGTAGTCTACTGCAATCAATTCCAGAATTATTTTTCAATTTCCTTCACAATAACAGTGAAATGTGTTTAAAACAGCTCAAACTCTAACTCAGAGTTCTAAGAAATTATGTTCAAACCATCATCATCATCATCATCATTATCACCACCATCACCAATCATCATTATTATCATCAGAACATTGACTTTGCCGACGGCATACGACGGACGCATTAGAGGAGGTGTTCCTATAGCAAGCTCTACTGTAGTCTTCATGGGCAGATTTGACATTTCCCAGGCTGTTTACTTCTTTAAGTATTGCAGTCCCAACTCATACCTTGTTGACCGCGACATCGTTTGCCTCAAAGTGTGTCTATTTAGAACTGTCCTGGACATTCTGACATGCCGCCTTACGTAACAACACCTGTCTGCGTCTCCTGGTAACTGACGCATTTATGTCCACAAGAGGTCATACACTATTTCGCTTGAGTCTGAGATCATTCTCAAGCAGCTGATTTGTCAGACTCTGAGCTTGTCTGGAATCTGACCAATCAGATACTTCAGAATGGACTAAATTGTGCACATGTTCATTGGTGATGTGTTCATTGTCAGGGTAGGCATTTCATTTCGATTGCTTGTAGTTTCTCTCTGACTCGGCAAGCAGTGTCCAGGTCTCACAACCATATCATTGATGGAACTCCAGAGATATGTAAAGCATGAACTTGATGCGGAATTTGATTTTGTTCTTCCATATTCTGATGACAAGTGTCAGGCATCAGCTGTAGCAATCATCTTTGTTAAAGTAGTCCCTAAGCATTTAAAGTCACCTCTTCAAATAATTCACCATTCATGTTGGTGTTAGCACTGACATTTGTTGAAGTGCTTACCATCTGTTCTGATCTCGTTGTCGTAAAACCCAGATATTGTGACAAGTTTGTTCGTAACATCTTGCTACATGTTGATATTTTCAGTCACAGGTTGATATCGTCAGCAATACGACGTTTTTACTTTGATCCACCGCCATTCAAGATGGATGTTTGTTGAGCATGAAGGGCTTCCGGAAGTATTTTCTCGAGGATTTTCTAAAATAAAAAAAACGGATGACAACCGGTATCTTCGTCCTACGGTTGTCTGGAAGACTGGTTTCAATCTAATTGTTCAGACGAACAGCATTGCTGGTGGAGTTTCCACAGCCTGTGTAGTTTTACACCATTATGATAAACAGAGTATTTACGTAACAAATCCTGTCTGTGTCTCCTGGTAACAGGAATAGACTCACGTGTGTCCACAAGAGGTCATACAATATGTTGCTTGAGTCTGAGATCATACTCAATACTCTATTTATCACAATTATTTCAAAGGGTGACTTTTGCAGAGGCGTAAAAATGCGAATGGGGTAAAGTTTATATGACAAGATAGAACGTTTACTAAAGTATACCCACTAAGCCTTCAATGTTATTCCATTCTGGCCATAATAATGTTTTCATCTTTCAGATTGCTGTTACGCATGTGCGTAAGTGCGTATCGCTAGCTACACCCTTTAATCCGTCAGCGAACTTAACCATTTCCCTGTTGTATTTTCATGTAAGAAATAATGACGTCATGAATAGTAATTAGGTTATTTCTTATAATGGCATATGAACACAGGACATTTTGGCTCAAGCAGAAGCTGAATAATCAGATCTATATTACACCATAAGCAAACAGAGTAGACCCAGATCAGACGGCTCCTATAAGAGCCGTCTGATCTGGGTCTGTTTTGTTTGCAGATGCTTAAAACTGCGCTTACATAAGGGAAATGGTTAAACTATTTACTCAGTGACTATTCATGTAACATGAACAAGCGATTTTTTACCATACAGAAATTGATCTATGTAGTATCATTAGCAAATAGCATAAAACCTGATCAGATGGGTCCAACAGGAGCCATCTGATCTGAGTCTACTCTGTTTGCAAATGCATAAAAGGCGTATTTATTGGGGGCATAGTCTAAATCCTTAATAATCATAAATTCCAACTGATTAAGTGAACTGGACAGAAGTAGTAATATATTTTATCACGTGTTTTGTTGACATCTTGCGTCACATTATTTTCCTCTCCAGGGTTATTTGAGGTGAAGGAGTTTCAGTTGAGCTTCAGATACAGATCTATACAGAATTACTCTCTTTAAGTTCCTGGCTCTTCAACCCCTTCATTGCCATTAGGATGGGTTTGTGATATCATATGCAAACAGCTTGGACCCAGATGAGACTCCGAGTAAAGCGACGACGTTAAAAGTTGTGCATTTAAAATTACTTTAAAATCTCATTCTTGAAATATTTTAGTATCTAACAGCGGCGAGCTATATCTCATGCCAAATTATTATATATTTCATCTGGATCAACGCTGTTTGCACGGCTCAGTTGGCAATGATCAACGCTGTTTGCACGGTTCAGTTGGCTATGCTTTTAAAGTTGGATTACGAGTCCAACACTGATAGGGCATTGTATATAGTGTTTATAGTATATATGTTTTGAGGGCCTCGTAGCAGATTGACCTGTTCAAATGAGTTCTCTCGTTAAATAACATCGTTATTATTATTATTATTAAAGAGTCCCTGGCGAAAATTCATGTAAGAAATAATGACTATGAATATCCACTAGAATGATTTTAATAATGACATTCAGAACTATGGCAGAAACTGTAGATTTTCTGACCTGTATTAGTCTATGAACAGACAGAGTATACCCTGATGAGAGAACATCTACAGGTGCTATCTTATCTTGGTCGACTCTGTTTGAAAATGCGAAACATGCGTCGTTATCAGGGAAAGGTTCGCGTGTCTATAGTGAATAACCAAACTATTTCCCTCAGTTTTACACCATTCGCCTCTGTCACAAGCTAACATTAGTTTATTTACAGTTGGAGCATTGGTCATAGGCGACAAACATGCATTGATATACAATAGAATCTGTCTTTAGCGATCATGAATTTATTTACATAGCAGTCTTAAAACGGGGCGGTTGCATAATGCAGGATAAACGTAATACAGAAAGCACCTATAGGAGCTTTCTGCATTACTTTTGTCCCGCATTAAGCTACAACCTTCCTTACATACCCATAATTGGACCTCTTTTTTATGGCGGCTTAAGACGGGTTCCACGCAAAATCCCGTACTTAGTTTTAACACGTACTGGTAACTTTATAAAAGTGCAATTCGTGGGGTTTTTTCTTGCTTATATGCATTGCTTCTAAATAAAAACAGACTTTGTGGAGTCTATGCTAGGGGTGAGTTGGAAGATCCAATCGATACTGAGTAGCTGTTGGTGTAAAATATTAATGCACGGTGCAATCTTAACTAATAATAAGTCACATTATTATGACACCTCTCCGAAAGCGAACTACTAGCTAAGCTGTCAGGGTGGTTTATTTCATTTAATGAAATATTATTTATGGCAAATTTTGTAACATGACCATTTTTCATGTTAGGGGTTCTTGCAAAGGAAACATATGCTGGTGAAAACGTTTGACATGTTTTGTACAGCAAACAGTGTATACCCTGACATGAGGGCTCTCGAAAGGAGCCCTCTGATTTGGGTCTACATTGCTTGCCATTGCTCTATATATGGGATCGTTGGAGCTAATGGGTTAATATTTGCATCTCGCGATAAAGTAACGCATTTGTGACCAGAGTAGACCCAGACCAGACGACTCCTATAGGAGCCGTCTGATCAGGAGCTGCTCTGTTTGCGTACGGAATGATAAAAAGCATTTTTTATAGTGTCTACGCTCGAAATTAAAGGGGTAGTTCTTGGACTGGTCGGCCCGGTGTCAGGATAATGTGACTGGGTGGGGTGTCCTTGCCATGTGTCCGCGGCAGGGGCATTCCAATGAGGCAGCACTATAACTTGTCTCATGCGGATGCCTTCTGCATATAACTGAACTACTGTTGGCCGGACGTAAAACCCAACTTATTCACTCACACATTATATTGGAATAATGAACTCATGAATTCTTTACCATCACAAGAGCTGTAAAATCTCATTTAAATAATTCCGTAAGCAAAAGGGCAGACCCTGGTCAGATGGCTCTGTTTGCAAAGGCGTAGTTCAAAATGCGTCTCTGTCATTTTAACCGTTTCCCTGTTCTATGTTTATTCCAAATGTCAATACCTACTGAATATTCATGGGCAAAATATTTATAATAATTCCATATAGTGATAATGAAAGTTGGAACATTGTAGCAATGTTAGAAAGTAAAGAAATCAATCTGTCAAACTCCATTAGCAAACAGAGCTGTCTGATCTGGGTGTACTCTGTTTGCAGATGCGTGGAAAGAAAACACATATATATGAAGGAAAGTGTTAAGGGTATATACTTTCGTCGATTATTTAATGTCCGTCACTTGTCATCCAGGGCATAAGGGCAGACGTTGGGAAAACACACAATGAAATAAAATAATCGGCTACATCCGGTGTCGATGAGAAATATCCTTTAACATTTTTCATACCGCCACTCATAAGAAGTCCAACTCACGCGAAAACGAAATTAATAATGCAGATTATTCAAATGCAATAGAACATGTTTTAACCCATTCCGTCATATTGACGACTTTTGACGACTTTGTAAAGGTCACTTTCTGAAACCATTGTGATAAACAGAGCAATTGTTCCTATATGAGCAAATGCTCTATTTATCATAATGGTTTCAAACTACAACATTCTAAAAAATTCCTTTTCTCTAGTTAATGCCCCTTTTCGGTAGATTTATTCAAAGAGGGTGTATCTAAAAATAGCCTATGAGGGAATGGGTTAAGCGGCCATCAAAAAGAGGTCTAATTAACAGTCTAAACGGCAGAGGGTAGCTTAATGCGGGGCAAAACTAATGCAGAAAACTCTTAGTTTTGCCCTGAATTAAGCAACCACCTGCTGGTTAAGATTCATGTGTTTAATTAATGAATGGCCGCTTAAGACAGGTTCTGCTGTAGGTCTACATGTATACGCCTGCTTTAAACATACGATCCGTGTTTATTCATTAACCCGCTACTCTATGAATATTCATGTAAGAAATTAGCAGACCCTGATCAGACGGCTCCTATAAGAACCGTCTGATATGGGTCTATTCTGTTTGTAAATACGTGAAAACGTGTCTATATGAAGGAAAGAGTTAATTATTTATCTCTTGAATATTCATGTAAGAAATAATTTTGGTATGGATATTAATTAGAAGAGTTTTATACATTAGAACCTGCCTAAAGCGGCCATCAAAATGAGATATAATTATGGGTCTGTATTTAGTCCAAAGTACATCAGGGGTGTGTAGATTTCATAAGTAAACATGGTAGACAATGGCAGCTCCTTAGCTTGTCATGATGCCTGTGTTTGAGATTAAAAAAGAAAAACGGTATGGACACACTACCTTAACTACTTAACCACATAACTACCTTAAAATACGGAAATTTATGCAAAGCGTCGCTCTTGTTGAAATATTACTTTCTTTGTGAAGTACTCTTTCATCGCCGGAACAGACTGTGAATTAACCATCTACTGTGAAGTAGGTAGGTCTCGTATTTATATTGACATTTTATTGTTTGTTTTTATAAGATTTAGGTAGGTCTCATATTTATATTGACATTTTATTGTTTGTTTTTATTAGATTTAGGTAGGTCTCATATTTATACATTGTATTGACATTTTATTGTTTGTTTTTATTAAATTAGTCCTTTAGCTGATACTCCTTTGAATTTGTTCACAATGCCTTTATAATGATTCAGCTTATTTGTAATCAAACAGAGCTACAGATAGGGGTGCGTACCCAAATACTAAAATCCTCATTTCTCCACCAAACCCTATACTGTGACCAATCTTTAGAATAGTCTCTTCGAGAGTGGTCACAGTATAGGGTTTGGTGGAGAAATACTGGAGCTATTGTTGAAAATGTTTATATTTACGGATCTCATCTGGACCGCTGTAGTATTCATTCAGAATGAATCATTGTCTTACATGAATATTCATGAGATAGAGGGCTAACATAACATTTAACATTTAATCCTTTACTTCATGAATATTCATGTAAGAAATAATGATATCATGAATATTTACTAGCTGAGTTTTTAGTTTGGAATATGTACGTAGGATATTTCAATACTGGTAGAAACTGTAGAGTCAGATTTATTATAATTTCTAAAGGAAACAGAGCAGATCCTGATCAGACAGCTATTACAGGAGCCGTCTTATCTGGGTCTAATTTTTTTTTTGAAATGTGTAGAAAGGCATTTTAATGAGTAACAAGTTAATCATTTACTTGTAATTTTAGCCGTTTTACGTCTTTGAAAACAATGTAGATATGATCTGTGTCATCAGGGTCTGCTCTATTAGCTTGCTTGTTACTTATTTACTACTGTCTGCCATGACAATAAGTTTGCTTGTTTTATGTTTACATTTTGTAATCATTTACTCAATTGCTACGTTTTTAACGCCTATACAAACAGATTAGAATCAGATCAGACTCCTCCCGTAGGAGCCTTAGAGTCCGTCTGATCAAGGTCTGCCCTGTTTACTTATGGACTTACAGAAGTTTGATTATACAGGGTCTGCGCTGGTCAATATGCCATTAACATTTCAGATAATTAATATTCGTACATACGTTATTTCTTACAAGAATATCCATGGAGTAAATGGGTAATACGGCTGTTACGTTGATTG
Source organism: Azorinus chamasolen (assembly GCA_963576725.1). Lineage (NCBI taxonomy): Eukaryota > Metazoa > Mollusca > Bivalvia > Cardiida > Solecurtidae > Azorinus > Azorinus chamasolen. The sequence goes on from OY755249.1 coordinate 22,045,205, forward strand.
ATATACATACTGTGTACAGTAAAAACCCTCCAAACCAGACGTCAAAATTAGATTCAAAATCGGTCTTTCAGTCAGAGTAGCTTTCTGCATGACTTTCATCCTGCATTAAGCAGTCACTTGCCAAAAGAGAACTTATATTATTTGTTCCATAATAAAATTCCGGATTAGAAGGGTTCTATTGTACATATTTATGAATATTATTATGAGTATTTCAGTACTTCTTGTTCTGAAAATTTGAATACCGCTTAAGCCGGTGCTAGGGGGCGTGAGCTGTGTTGCACTTTCAATTACTGTCCATGAACAGACTCAATAAAACCGAGTCTGCAATTTTCTCTTTTTGTGTTGCAATTTTTGCTCTCGGGGGATCATCTCCCTCCAGAATTTTATCAAGTAAAGGATTCCATACGTGTGTACAAGCATGTCACTTGACCGATTTCGTGGGTGTTTTACTGTCAAAATTATTTGTAATCAGTGATCAAATAGTAACAATTTTACATACATTAATGTAAATTAATTTTACATTCATTAATATGCAATTCAGTAATATATTTTAACATTTCGGAAAGCTAATATAGAAAGGTCATTAATGATCTAAAAAAGGGTGGATGTTTAATACAGGGCAACAATAATGCAGAAAGCTCCTATAAGAGCTTTCTGCACTACTTTTGACCTGGGTTTAGCTGTCACCTACCTTGCCGACCCAAAAAATACCTCTTTTTGATGGTCGCCTAAGTCAGGCCCTACACATCATAAGTATAGATTAGTATTGTTTCTTTATGGTGTACCAGTTATATACACACATTATCTACAAATATATTCACAGGTGTTATAGTCTCGCATTTAACTTGACAGGTTTCGTTGAGGTTATACAGTGATGAAACACAGTGAAACACCTCTAGTAGAGAAAAATGTAGATACGTTTAGGCAGGTGGCTGAGCTTTCTGCATGACTTTCACATTGTATTAAGCTGCCACCTGTCTCCAAGATATTACATTTTTAAGGTCCGGTTTAAAGGTTTTTCATTATACAATTTATATTAACTGTTAATATCAGTAACAGCTTCGTATTATCTATTCAGCTGTTCTTTTTCAAAAAGTACAGCCACAGTACACCCGGCGTATAGCTTTACATTCTAAAACGTACAGTACAGCCACAGTACACCCGGCGTATAGCTGTACATTCTAAAACGTACAAAACAGCCACACTACAGCTGTATTTTGTTTACAAATGTACATATGTTATTGTTTTTTAAAAGTTACAGCAGCAGTACAACAAGTGTACAGCTGTACTGTTTAAAACGTACTGTCATAGTATAATCATACAGTACAAGTATAGCTTCGGTCTGAAAAGTACAGCCACAGTACAACCACTGTATAGCTGTGTTTTCTAACAATTGCAGCCATTGTACAAACGAAGTACAGCTGTACTTTATAAAACAAGGCACAGCCAGAGTACAATTCACAGCCAGCTTCAAACAAACACTCGAGTGCCCATTTCCTTGCACCATAGCAAAAGGACATAAGTAAAGAGTCAAATAATTTGGATATCCTGGTGAGATTCCGAGTTACCCGTCGTTACATTTGGATTCAATCTATTTTGGAAAGGTTATCATGGAGTCCCCTATGACGGCAACAGTGTAACATGCATGTATTTTAGGTATATTTCGAATTGAATTAAACATTATAGCTTCACCCTTTACCTAATAAACATTAATGACATCATAAATACAAAGTAGATAGGGTTTTATAATGGCATCATAAATACAAAGTAGATAGGGTTTTATAATGGCATCATAAATACAAAGTAGATAGGGTTTTATAATGGCATATGAGCACAGCATGTTTTGAACATGGCAGATACTGTAGACGAAGGTAAGAAACTGTAGACTCAGAACTATATTATTTCACGAGTTATAGAACAGACAAAGGTCAGATGGTTCTTACAGGGGCCATCTGATCTTGATCTACTCTGTTTGCAAAGCGTCAAAGGACACCTCTAGTAGGTAAAACGCTAATCCTTTCACTGTGCTATGTTTTTTTCTAATTTCATTGCCTATTGATTATTCATGAAAACATAGTTATAATGAAATATGGAAAATGGAACATTGTGGTCATTTTAAAAAGTAAAGAATCAGACCTTTCAAATTCTATTAACAAACAGGAACCGTCTGGTCTGGGTCTATTCTGTTTGCAAATGCATGAAAACACATTAAATGAAGGAAATAGTTAAACATTCTAGACCTTAGACTAACATTCCACAGACACTTTCCTAAAAGACATCCACCAAACAGTATTACGTCAGCTATTGTCATTTTTCTCTGACTTTTTCAGACCTTCTTCAAGTCAACAATTACTAATTGGTAATTTTCTTTATTTACAGCCATGTGTCCTTCCACTGCTCCTTGCTATATTTTGTGTCTGGTCGTAGTCTCGACAAATGGGGTTATTTTATCTGCAACGAAGGAAAGCATGCAGTATGTTGACGACAAAACGGCCGAGATCAAAATGCCCGAGAGATACTATGAATCAATTGAAACTGCGCAGAAAACTCAAAACTGCAACTTGACTACAGCTAAAGTTTCCACCCAGAGGTTTCGACATTTCGTATTGTATGGCAGCTTGAATTTTGTATACTTAAACTTGACGCCATTGGGAAACGTGACACTTCGAGGAGGACCGAATATTATTGGAGAAAACATATGGGTATGGACTTTCTATGGAAAGGATGGTGCTATTGAATTTTTGAAATGGCCTCCAGAATTCGGTATATGGTCCATGGGCTTCCTATCAGCATATGTGTCGGGACCACAGACGATCAATTTAATGCGCGTTTCTGGAAATTGTGACAATTTGACAGTCGGAGAGAGACAAAGTAATATTGTAATCGGTAATGCCCTTGTACCGATGGTTGAATCACTGATGAAACTCACCGATGGCGAGAAATATGGGCCAAGCTTTTTCTGCTTTAAAAAGAGGGTGTTCATCAAGTCGTATTTTTTCTACACACTTTGCAGACATGTTGTGTGTTCTGCTGAGACCATGAAATATTCATGCTGTTCATATTTCTACAACGAATTAAAATTAAAAAGAGAGATTAACTGTAAGAGAATGCATTCGTACACCTTTTGGCATGACCCGCTGTGGTGGAAAGGGCCTTTCTGCGTTGCAACTACTTTCCTATTATTTTTCCCATTGTTATTGATGTGGATAGCAGATAAGATTGAAATACCAACAAATCACCAAGCGTCCAACATCCAATGTTTAAATGATATCCAACGAAGATCTCACAGGCAAAACATCATTTTACAAAATGACAGCTATCACGTGACACTATTTAATACGATATTTGGCCCGATGATTCGATTTGCTTTTGCGTCAAGGATCGTCTTAACCAAACTTTGGAGGGGTTTTCTACCAATTATCTCATTATCTGTTATAGCACTGCAGATTTACCTTGATTACTTATACATACACGCTCTCGTACTGATAAACATCCAAAAAGGGGTCCCAATGGGGTTTCGTTCAATGCTTGCAGGTTATACAGATAGTAAAACAAATTTCCTGCCATACCTCGGAGGCCCGTTTGTTGCGATTGGAGCATACCTGGTTATCACTAGCTCGTTCATGATGGTCCCTAAATCACTTTCAGGTGTTTTGAAACGGGGATTACCATGCAATGGAACAAACCATCCGACTGTCATTATTGAAATTGGTCTAAGATATACTGAAATGTACGGAAACACAGAAATACAGAAAAACGACGGATATCTGAAAATATACAACACACTTCTAGCCAGATGTTACATGCTGCTTAATGCAAAGTTTTGGCGCTTTGTAATAGAAAACCAACAACGGAGATGGGCTGCATTCTGTTTAAGAAAAGCCTGTCTCCCGATGCTTCCATTTTATATTGTGTTGTGTTTTGCGGAAGTCATTGCTTGCCTAACTTTGAATGGCATTCCAATTGTTTCTTTTTCCCTGATACTGTTCAGAGCCTATTGTGGACAGGTTGCTCGTACGATCAGACAAAATGTAGCCAATCCATGTATCTCCTTATTACTCGTCTTCTTATTTCTCCCCGTTACCTTTTTATGTTTATCAATGTTTCTCTTCATGTTTTGCTCCATCTTCCTGGATGCGTTTTTGTTCTTAATGAGAGTCTTTATATTCACATACACTGGTATGGTCGTATATCCGAAGACATCATACGGATATATGATTTTCTTTTTAACTGTCGTATTCTACTTATGGAATTGCCTTCAAGATTTCGCCTTGAAGTACGACAACCTACTCAAGTATACGATTAAAGTGTGCGAGCATCTACAAACCAAACCAAGATGCCATCGCCAGCTAGTGTTTGTAATCAGTCACCAAAAGGGAGTTGAGAGGAGCGTTTTTGATCACGTGATTGAAAAATGTATGCCACGAAGAAAAATGGCATTTCTATCAATATTGAAACTAGTCATCTTGTTGACAATTATTAACATATCGCTGTACCTACTGATGAAAATGGACAGGGTGCAAGATATGCATATATTTATTCACATTATCACCGCACTCTTTACATGTGCATTTCCGCAATTAGTGAGGTCCGTGCTTCACCGGAAAGGAAATAAAATAAAACGAAAGATGATGGAAAAGAAAATATACCTTGCTGTTCGGGATTTACTCGAAGATTTCACGGAAAGCAGTAATTCGGAACCAGACTCGGAGAATGACGTTGAAGATATATAGTCTACACGGCATATTTGTTTGTTGTTCGTTCGTTCGTTTGTTTGTTTGTTTGTTTATTTGTTTGTTTTTGTTTTTGTTCTGTGTTGGTTTTTATCGTCGCGGTAACAGTATTTCAGTCATATCTCATGATGTCCAGCTAATAAAGGTGGAGGAAGACCCCCAGATATCTCCTGATGTCCAGCTAATACAGGTGGAGGAAGACCCCCAGATATCTCCTGATGTCCAGCTAATACAGGTGGAGGAAGACCCCCAGAGAGGTCATATCTCTTGATGTCCAGCTAATGCAGGTGGAGGAAGACCCCCAGATATCTCATGATGTCCAGCTAATACAGGTGGAGGAAGACCCCCAATACAGGTGGAGGAAGACCAGCTAATACAGGTGGAGGAAGACCCCCAATACAGGTGGAGGAAGACCAGCTAATACAGGTGTTAACTATTCGGTCACCTAATCTCCCCTATCCATGGGCTACTGTTATTATCTAAATTATTCGGGCACCCAATATCCCATAAATTACTCAGAACCGCTTAATCCCTTGTCCAAGAGTTTCCATTATGTTCGAGCAGTTCGACATGGGCCTGCTTATTTGCCTAATTTGTCTGTCCGAATAGTGTTGACACATCATCATTTCAAATATTCAAATTACAATATATTTCTAACATGTATACGGCGGGAGTTTTGAACGGCCATGCCATCAGATTAGTATACATTAGGGAGTACAATATTGAATTATACTGGACAAGTAGACAGCTGTGAAACTTCTGTTTAGCATTGCGTTAGCCAAGTGCAATATATGTCTTACAGTTAGACATTACATGAGTTCAAGTGCAATATATGTCTTACAGTTATACATTACATGAGTTCAAGTGCAATATATGTCTTACAGTTATACATTACATGAGTCCAATAGGGTGTGTACTCATCAATGTACAGTAAATCCCCTTTGTTGCAACCACCAAAACAGAGAGGTCAAAGGTAGGTGGTAGCTTAACCCTTACAATGCAGAGTTTTCAAATGGACTATTCCAAAATTCAAACAGGTCAAGCTTATGGTGAATATTTATTGAGTTTTCTAAAGAAAAGTGTAACATGACAAACAGTGCAGACCCTGGTGAGAGAGCTCCTCTAGGATCCCTATCATCTTGGTCTACACTGTTTGAAAAGGACATCAGTGACTCGTGCCCCGCATAGTAAGGGTTAAAACATGACGAACCGTATGCAGGATCTATCTGTATCACTTTCGTCCTGTATTTATCAACCACTTGCTGTTAAAGACTTTTATTGATGAAGTGGTCTCATATAGGGATTTACTTATTTATTATGACCTCCTTATTTAACATTTCCCAGTAAAACCAATGTATTGGTGTGCATCATCTGTTCTCAGTTCTTTTTAAGAAAATGCGATGAGAAATACAGAATTTACAAACAAAGGGGTTTAATAAGAACTTGAGAGAAAAGAGTGCAATTTAACTTACTAGTGAATGATGAGAGAAGGAATATTCCGTATGTATAAATAGTGAAACACGTATGCAACTCATTTATATGCTAGCTAAGAGGCTTATATGAACTAACATAAAGTTTTCGCGATCTTTGTATGTGACTAAACATAATATACAGACTTGCAGTCAATCTCTGGGTGACGCCCGTTAAAAAACGTTGCCACTACTGAACGCACGACTGTACTATACAGATCGGATAACGGGTTTCGGCACTGAGTGATAAATGGTAAACGCTGCTAGATTTAGCCCAAGACGACTCAACTACGAAACTGGCACGTGGAACAAATGCTCGAAGATAATTGGTTGTATTATACGATGTATAAAATGAATGTACAGTAAAACCTCTCTATAACGGCCACTAAATTGTGTAAATTAGTTGGTATTTAGGGCAGGTGGCTGCTTAAAGCAAGGTGAAAGTAAAACAGAGCGCTCCTATATGAGCGTTCTGTTTTACTTTCACCTTGCTTTAAGCAACCACCTGCCTTTAACACAAAATACTTGATGTAATTTATTGGCCGTTATAGAGAGGTTATACTGTATACAAATCACCAGATCTGTTTGATGCGATGGACGTCACATACGCCACATTTACTCGGCGTATTATTTAGATAAAACTCTGTTTGTCAATGCTAGTCTTATACACGACTTTTCACACCTTTGCAAACAGAGTAGACCAATGTTCAATAGATGAATGGTCGCTTAGGACAGGTTCTACTGTAGTAGAAAATGCAGAGTGAGGTTTGTATTAGTTCATTAGTAAACTGAACAGACCCTACAGGGGCCGTCTGATCTGGGTCTACTCTGTTTTCAAAGGTACCAATGGGATTGTATACGATGTAAAGGGTTAAGAGAGAGCTTTGACTGTTTATTTCGAGCTTTTTACTGTATACGAGGTAAAGGGTTAAGAGAGAGCTTTGACTGTTTATTTCGAGCTTTTTACTGTATACTTCCAGCGTTTGCTGTATACAGCTGAACTTCGATATCTTGAACTCGAACTTCGGGATAATATTTCTCTATACAAACTGTTCTAAAATGTATTACTATGCATATTTAGAAACACATGTGTCAAAATAATGCTGGAGTTTTCATCATTACTTTAGACCTGCACTAAGCTGTGAACTTAAGAATTGTTCAGATTAGAAATCGGATGACTAGAACCCGTTATCTCGAAGTAATTTGTATAGTCGCTTGAAGTTCGAGATATCAGAGTTCAACTGCATTCACAACTTTTTATATATACATGTGTGTTTCTCAAATCATAACACATACAGTTGTATAGTATGTAGGAGATAGTGGTTTATTTTGCAAACATGACCTGGTTGAGTCGATAATCAATAACGGGATCAGCCAGGTTGCTGTCGCACGATATTTTGGAGGAATTTAGATCAAGATATGTACAGTAGAACCCCTCTAATGCGACCACTTAATGAATAAACATTGGTGTCTTTATAAGCAGGTGGTTGCTTAATGCAGGACAAAAGTAATGCAGAAAGCTCCTCTAGGAGCTTTCTGCATTACTTTTGTCCTGCATTAAGCTACCACCTGCATCTAGCACCCAGAATGATACCTCTTTTAGGTGGTCGCATTAGCGGGGTTTTACTGTACTTGTATACAGTAGAACCTGTCTTAAGCGGTCAGTCATTTATTGAACAATTGAGTCTTTAAAAAGGTGGTTGCATAATGCAGGGCAAACGTACTACATGAGTTCTCTGCATATTAAGCTACTACCTGCCCCACTGACCCACAATAAGACTTCCTGTGGATGGCCGCTTAAGACAGTCCCTAGTTAAGTCAGGTCCTACTTAAGACAAGTCCTACTTAAGACAGGTCCTACTTAAGACAGGTCCTACTTAAGACAAGTCCTACTTAAGAAGAAAGGTCCTACTTAAGACAAGTCCTACTTAAGACAGGTCTTAAGTTAAGACAGGTCCTACTTAAGACAGGTCCTACTTAATACAAATGTTTTATCATACGGTTCAATCCATTATTTCGTGTGTTCACAAATATCTTTGTCTATTTATACCTACTTAACATTTCACACGATGTGGACCAAATTATGACAAACTTTACAAGCTGTCTGGATCCTGATTCGACCCAGAGAAACTCGATATCTCGTCAAGATCAACACTGTGTGACATTCTGCTTACAAATTAACAAAGGGAATATATATGAAATAAAATGATATGACAGAGATTTCGCTGTATATTTCGAGATTTTTTGTATATTTTGAGCTTTTGCTATATATTTCGAGCTTTTATTAGTATATTTTGAGCTTTTGTTGTATATTTCCAGCTTTTTAGTATATTTTGAGATTTTGTTGTATATTTCCAGCTATTTTAGTATATTTTGAGCTTTTGTTGTATATTTCCAGCTTTTTATTATGTTTTGAGCTTTTGTTGTATATTTCCAGCTTTTTAGTATATTTTGAGCTTTTGTTGTATATTTCGAGAGATTGTTCTGTATACTTGGAGTATATTTGCTGTATGTTTTTTAATTCATGTCATGCACAACTACCTACTTAAACCATTCCCTCCTACTGACTCCTTTTGATGTCCCTGTAGAAGTTAGTTATTTGGAACCATTGTGATAAATAGAGCATTTGCTCCATATGAGCAAATGCTCTATTTATCACATTGTAACATGTATTTCTTAACCCTTATTTCGCAAGAATTCTTTTGTCGATGTAACCTTTGGGATATAATTACTGAAGAAAACAGGATAGACCCAAATCTTGGGACTCCTCTGGGCAGACCCTGATCTGGGATCCCTCTGGGCAGACCCAGATCTTGGGACTCCTCCTCTGGGCACCCCAGGTGTGGGATCCCTCTGGACAGACCCTGATCTTTTGGGACTCCTCTGGTGTGGGCTTTTCTTGGCAGATCGTGTGTGGGGCTCTTCAGGGCAAACCCTGATCTAGGGACTCTTCTGGGCAAACCCTGGTGTGGGGCTTCTCTCGAAAGACTCTGATATCGGGACTTCTCATGTCAGACCCTGGCAAGGGGTCCACTTAGCAGTCCCTGGTCTTAGGGCAAATCTGGACAGACCCTTGTCTGGGAGCTCCTCAAGTCCAGAAAACAGTATAGACGCTGGTCTTGGGGCTCTTCTTGGTACACCCTGGTCTGGGGACTGCTCTGGTCACATATGTCAGACCCTGGCAAGGGGCTCCACTGAGCAATCCCTGGTATTGGGGCAAATCTGGACAGACGCTGGACTTTGGGCTCTTCTTGGTACACCCTGGTCTGGGGACTCCTCTAGTCTAGAAAACAGTATATACGCTGGTCTGGGGCTCTTCTTGGTACACCCTGGTCTGGGGCTCCTCTAGTCTAGAAAACAGTATATACGCTGGTCTGGGGCTCTTCTTGGTACACCCTGGTCTGGGGACTCCTCTAGTCTAGAAAACAGTATATACGCTGGTCTGGGGCTCTTCTTGGTACACCCTGGTCTGGGGCTCCTCTAGTCTAGAAAACAGTATATACGCTGGTCTGGGGCTCTTCTTGGTACACCCTGGTCTGGGGACTCCTCTAGTCTAGAAAACAGTATATACGCTGGTCTGGGGCTCTTCTTGGTACACCCTGGTCTGGGGCTCCTCTAGTCTAGAAAACAGTATAGACGCTGGTCTGGGGCTCTTCTTGGTACACCCTGGTCTGGGGACTCCTCTAGTCTAGAAAACAGTATATACGCTGGTCTGGGGCTCTTCTTGGTACACCCTGGTCTGGGGCTCCTCTAGTCTAGAAAACAGTATAGACGCTGGTCTGGGGCTCTTCTTGGTACACCCTGGTCTGGGGCTCCTCTAGTCTAGAAAACAGTATATACGCTGGTCTGGGGCTCTTCTTGGTACACCCTGGTCTGGGGACTCCTCTAGTCTAGAAAACAGTATATACGCTGGTCTGGGGCTCTTCTTGGTACACCCTGGTCTGGGGCTCCTCTAGTCTAGAAAACAGTATATACGCTGGTCTGGGGCTCTTCTTGGTACACCCTGGTCTGGGGCTCCTCTAGTCTAGAAAACAGTATATACGCTGGTCTGGGGCTCTTCTTGGTACACCCTGGTCTGGGGCTCCTCTAGTCTAGAAAACAGTATAGACGCTGGTCTGGGGCTCTTCTTGGTACACCCTGGTCTGGGGCTCCTCTAGTCTAGAAAACAGTATAGACGCTGGACTTTGGGCTCTTCTTGGTACACCCTGGTCTGGGGACTCCTCTAGTCTAGAAAACAGTATATACGCTGGTCTGGGGCTCTTCTTGGTACACCCTGGCCTGGGGACTCCTCTGGTTTAGAAAGCACTGGTCAGGGATTTCTTCTAGCAGACCCGGGTCTTGGAGGTCTTGTTGGCAGACCCTGCTTTAGGGACTCCGCCGCGTTAAGTCTATACTGTCTACCTATGTCCTCATTAAGTGACAAAAACATTTATACACTGAAACATCTGTATCTCGAACTCGGATAACTCGATCTTCTGGAAAACTAAAGTAAAAGCTCGGTCCTAATATATATCACTGACTTGCATATCTAGAAACACATGTGACAGCTTAATGCAGGTCGAAAGGGGCTTTCAGCATTACTTTAGACCTGTGAACTTGAGAAATTGTTTAGATTAGATATCGAATGATTCGAACTGTTATCTCGAAGTTATTTGTATAGTCCCTTGAAGTTCGAGATATCGATGTCCATCTGTATGTGTTAAAATATCCACAGACGTGTTAAAAAGTTATATATGTATTAACATACCTACAGATGTGTTACAATACATACAGATGTATTAAATACCTACGGATGATGTGTTTAAATATATGTACCTACAGGTGTGTGAAAAATGCATATTGATGTGTATGATATCAGCTCTATTTTTCATTTAGATTCAGTTTCAGAATAATATTAGCTACTGGAGACCACACTTTCGTTTTGTACTATAATGAATGGTTCGTCCCCATTTAACAATGTTGGTTCTAAAGCTCCATTACAATGTGTGTTATTTTGTCACGTCTTACTATCTTTGAATAAAGCGTATCTCACCACCTGTTCTAATCTCAATTTGTACTATTTCCATATAGCTATACGAGCGTACTTCTAGCATAGTCATATTAATTATTGTCTTTGGTCTCGCAATGGCATGCCCCTCTTTGTCAACCCATTTGTTTAACACTTTTCCCCATGAATGTTCATGTCAGAAATAATGACATCATGAATATTAATAGGATTAACTGTTGCAATAACACGTGGACACAGCAGTATTTGGCAATGACTTAAACTGTATAATCATATCTATGATATCAAGAGCAAACAGGAGAGACCCTGATCTCCTATAAGAGCTGTCTGACAGACCCTATCTGACAGAACCTGATCTCCTATAGGAGCTGTCTGATAGACCCTATCTGACAGACCCTGATCTCCTATAGGAGCTGTCTGACAGACCCTGATCTCCTATAGGAGCTGTCTGACAGACCCTATCTGACAGAACCTGATCTCCTATAGGAGCTGTCTGACAGACCCTATCTGACAGAACCTGATCTCCTATAGGAGCTGTCTGACAGACCCTATCTGACAGAACCTGATCTCCTATAGGAGCTGTCTGATAGACCCTATTTGACAGACCCTGGTCTCCTATAGGAGCTGTCTGACAGACCCTGATCTCCTATAGGAGCTGTCTGACAGACCCTATCTGACAGAACCTGATCTCCTATAGGAGCTGTCTGACATACCCTATCTGACAGAACCTGATCTCCCATAGGAGCTGTCTGATAGACCCTAACTGACAGACCCTGATTTCCTATAGGAGCTGTCTGACAGACCCTGATCTCCTATAGGAGCTGTCTGACAGACCCTATCTGACAGAACCTGATCTCCTATAGGAGCTGTCTGATAGACCCTATCTGACAGACCCTGATCTCCTACAGGAGCTGTCTGACAGACCCTGATCTCCTATAGGAGCTGTCTGACCTGGATCTACTCTGTTTGCAAAGGCATAGAAAGGCATATTTATGGGGTATCGGGTTAAATTAAGATCGGTGTGTAAAAATATGGTATACCCTGTCCTGATGACTTTTTGCTAATGTAAGTAGTGGATATTGAGTCTTGGCCGGTGCCGACTGAATCGAATTCAACTACTCGTAGTGTACATTTGTATCTATTTTACATTGTAACGATAGAAGCGTACGACATAAATCAGAATTCATTCGAAATAACTTTGCTGACTTTGATATGTTATGTTTCACTGAAACTCATTTAGATGTAAATGTCTCTGATAAATTATTATGTTTGTCTGAAATGTTTAGTTGTCATTTTAGAAAAGATAGAAGGGAGTATCCCTTTCTCTCATGTACATTTGCAAACAGAATACTCAAACCAGACGGCTCCTAGAGGAGCCGTCTGATCAGGGTCTGTTCTGTTAGCTAATGGAATTTGATAGATCTGTTTCTTTACTTTCTAATATAGCTACAGTTTTCCACCTTCAATAATCCGTTATAACTATTTTATCCATGAATATTCAGTAGGTATCAAAATTTGGAATATACATAGAACAGGGGAAGGGTTATAGTGGGGTATATTTGTTTATCTATCGTAAATTATTTTTATTAGTATTTTTTTATCATTATACCACATTTATATAGAGCTCTTTACGCACAGAATATGTGCGTTCAAAGGCGCTTCACGTGAATAAATTATATTTATTATACTGCAAAGTAAATTCCTCGATTTTGATTGGTCAATTAGCCATGTATAAAAGCCGTGTATCCCTCTAAATTCTGATGTATATACGGAGTCATGAGCAACAGTGGAATTTCCCCTGTCGAGGGCCTCGCTTCATTGCTACAACACACTAAAAATGGCCGACTAGCTCCACTTCGTCGATTCGATCCAAACAACCGCTCTTAGACGAAATAACAAGAGTTTGGGGCGGAATAAAGTTATCCATTGAGAAACATTTTTGTTATAGTTGTTGTATAACAATATAAATGAACCCGATACGTGACGAATGTCTTATTCTGCTCTGATGCTGCAAATGTTGTCAAAGTGCTTGTGCACGTACCGATTAACCCCCAAACCCCCGCTTTTACAAAAACATACCACACCCAATTCGATTCAGATTTTATTTATGCACATGCACAGTACACGTACCTGTAAATTGCGGTATAGCCGCTCCTTCCAACGCCCATTTGTTTGAATATTATAAACCGTCATTTTGACGTCATCCAAATGACGTCGGAATTGCGCCAATTATGTTTAACCGTTTTCATGCTAAAAATAGTGTCTGCTTAAACGCTGAAAGTTTTACTAACGTCTGATTCGTTCAATCCTTTGAGAAACTAATGCTCTTGGAAGATCCCTTTCTATCCACAATTAGATGAGCTGGTTATTATACAGATATTACAAGCCATTACATTACAGCATGGGGCCCCTGAGGGGAAGCAAAACGACGCCTACATTAACAACGCTAATAACTGCTACAAATATTAAATTTTGCAGTATTAATAAAATCGTTATACAGATCATTGTCGGGATATCTGACTTTTTATTTCCTGCTGAGGAAAATACATGTAGCTCGAGCCGTTACATGCATTTCCTCAGCAGGAAACAAAAAGTCAGATACCCCGCCAATGATCTGTATAACTAATAATACCGAGTATACTCAATGCATATACAATAATTAAAATAAAATATATTTGATAAATAGATACCAATAAGAATAATAAAATTATAATTGATTTAAGAATCACAGGTAACCCCACGTCATCCTTTTTCCATAAGTTTATCTGACTGTGTCATATTATTCAATATTATATTGCGTTAGCGCACTCAGATCAGCAAAACTCTTGGCGCTCTATGACCTATTTAGTGTCGCGGTGCCGTAAAACCCAACTCACTCACTCACTCATCAAAACTCAAATGTAACAGTATATGCACACTTGCACAGTGTCGGTGTGTCACACAGTTATGACCCAGAACCAACTGACTTTGGTGTATGTTTGGCATACAACATTACACAAAAACTATTACATTACATAATTTATGTAGGACAATGGGGTAACAGAATAAGTCAACGTGTAGTTCATGCATATAAACTACACAGTGCAATACAAACAGTACAGATGGACAACTGTTATGTACGCCCAGTTTGCAACCCTCTCCAGACAAATGCTATGCGACCCACCTTGGCAACGAGTCTGTACACTGACTTACGAAAGAGTGCCTGACCAAGAACGGTTTTGAACTGAATCCATTTGTATAAGGGTCAAAGTTGACATAAACTAATAAAATATTGGAACCTTTATAGTCCTTAGACATATGACGCTAACTTTTGTTAATTTTAACAGCAATATTGAGACAGCATACGAATTTGCCATAAACGTCATTTTAGTAAGAGATTTTAACGAGGATTTGTTACATTATAATAGGCGAAATATAGTTAATACTAGATTAATACTGTCAAATAGCCAACAAAACTCCATGCGCTACTACTATAGTCCGTTATTGTCCCTTCTGACATGATATATGTTGACTCTGAAGCATTATCAGTACCAAAGGGTTTTTTTATACAAAAGGGCTGAATTTGACCATTTAAATGCAAGATTAACGTTTGTTGATAGGCAATGCCTTTATGATGGCTCTGTTAACGATGTGTATAATTTGATTACAGAACCACTTAATCATTGTTTGATGTGAGTATTTACAGTTCATTAAGACGATACACATTGGTTAGAATCCGAACTACGTAAACATGTAGAGTAAGAGATCGGCTTTAAAAGATAGCACTGGGACCTAGAAAACAACATGATAAACATGTAGAGTAAGAGATCAGCTTAAAAATAGCACTGGGACCAAGAAAGCAACATGATAAACATGTAGAGTAAGTGATCGGCTTAAAAAAAATAGCACTGGGACCTAGAAAGCAACATGATAAACATGTAGAGTAAGAGATCAGCTTTAAAATAGCACTGGGACCAAGAAAGCAACATGATAAACATGAAGAGTAAGAGATCGGCTTATAAAATAGCACTGGGACCAAGAAAGCAACATGATAAACATGTAGAGTAAGAGATCGGCTTATAAAATAGCACTGGGACCAAGAAAGCAACATGATAGACATGTAGAGTAAGAGATCGGCTTAAAAAATAGCACTGGGACCAAGAAAGCAACATGATAAACATGTAGAGTAAGAGATCAGCTTAAAATAGCACTGGGACCAAGAAAGCAACATGATAGACATGTAGAGTAAGAGATCGGCTTAAAAATAGCACTGGGACCAAGAAAGCAACATGATAAACATGTAGAGTAAGAGATCAGCTTAAAAATAGCACTGGGACCAAGAAAGCAACATGATAAACATGAAGAGTAAGAGATCGGCTTATAAAATAGCACTGGGACCAAGAAAGCAACATGATAAACATGTAGAGTAAGAGATCAGCTTAAAAATAGCACTGGGACCTAGAAAGCAACATGATAGACATGTAGAGTAAAAGATCGGCTTAAAAAAATAGCACTGGGACCTAGAAAGCAACATGATAAACATGAAGAGTAAGAGATCGGCTTATAAAATACTACTGGGACCAAGAAAGCAACATGATAAACATGTAGAGTAAGAGATCGGCTTATAAAATAGCACTGGGACCAAGAAAGCAACATGATCGACATGTAGAGTAAGAGATCGGCTTAAAAAATAGCACTGGGACCAAGAAAGCAACATGATAAACATGTAGAGTAAGAGATCAGCTTAAAATAGCACTGGGACCAAGAAAGCAACATGATAGACATGTAGAGTAAGAGATCGGCTTAAAAAATAGCACTGGGACCAAGAAAGCAACATGATAAACATGTAGAGTAAGAGATCAGCTTAAAAATAGCACTGGGACCAAGAAAGCAACATGATAAACATGAAGAGTAAGAGATCGGCTTATAAAATAGCACTGGGACCAAGAAAGCAACATGATAAACATGTAGAGTAAGAGATCAGCTTAAAAATAGCACTGGGACCTAGAAAGCAACATGATAGACATGTAGAGTAAAAGATCGGCTTAAAAAAATAGCACTGGGACCTAGAAAGCAACATGATAAACATGAAGAGTAAGAGATCGGCTTATAAAATACTACTGGGACCAAGAAAGCAACATGATAAACATGTAGAGTAAGAGATCGGCTTATAAAATAGCACTGGGACCAAGAAAGCAACATGATCGACATGTAGAGTAAGAGATCGGCTTAAAAAATAGCACTGGGACCAAGAAAGCAACATGATAAACATGTAGAGTAAGAGATCAGCTTAAAATAGCACTGGGACCAAGAAAGCAACATGATAGACATGTAGAGTAAGAGATCGGCTTAAAAAATAGCACTGGGACCAAGAAAGCAACATGATAAACATGTAGAGTAAGAGATCAGCTTAAAAATAGCACTGGGACCAAGAAAGCAACATGATAAACATGAAGAGTAAGAGATCGGCTTATAAAATAGCACTGGGACCAAGAAAGCAACATGATAAACATGTAGAGTAAGAGATCAGCTTAAAAATAGCACTGGGACCTAGAAAGCAACATGATAGACATGTAGAGTAAAAGATCGGCTTAAAAAAATAACACTGGGACCTAGAAAGCAACATGATAAACATGTAGAGTAAGAGATCGGCTTAAAAAAAATAACACTGGGACCTAGAAAGCAACATGATAAACATGTAGAGTAAGAGATCGGCTTAAAAAAATAACACTGGGACCTAGAAAGCAACATGATAAACATGTAGAGTAAGAGATCGGCTTAAAAAAAATAACACTGGGACCTAGAAAGCAACATGATAAACATGTAGAGTAAGGAAAATCAAATATACACTATATAGAAACCTATTCATACACTGAAGTCCATATTCAACAATAACTTCTTTATTTTTCTACCAAACCTTATGTTGTGAACCCTCTTTAGAATCGTCACTGCTACATAAACAAAGTATCTTCATGACGTGGGTATATGACACTCGGTCAATACTCTGATTGAGACAACAGGTGCCCTTCGTATACATTGTACTATGTCTCAACAACAACTCCATCACAAATACATTATTTTTTAATCACATGTCATAAGTATCTAAAACATACCAAAATATAGATTTCTGACCCAACCCAAAAAAAGAACAAAAAAAAACATTGTTTCGCGAACACCCCTGCTCTATATAAATAAGTAACTGTTATTAAGTACTTATTATATAGAGCAGGGGTGTTCGCGAAAAAAATATTATTATTATTATTGAGACATAGCATGGGAAGGGCACCTGTGATTGAGACAAGCTCGAGATACATTAAATTATTCATAAGTAAAACCCAAACAGACCCTGGTCAGACGGCTCTAGCAGGAGACAACTGATATGGTTCTACTCAGTTTGCAAAGACGTGTAAAGGCGAATTTGTGACTAACTCTGCAAACGTTCTATGGTAGCATATTTCTTACACCAATTAACTTTCGTGAAACGTTAACGGTTTACAGTTGATATCTCACATAATTATCTAATAAGCGGAAAGTGGAATATTTTCATGGAAACCTGATAATTAATTTTTATCCAGTCACCAGGCTTCTCCAGTGACATAATAAAGGGGGTGCAGATAAACTTAGGTTTATTAGGTTACTTCCGGTAGTAGAAGGTTTATTAGGTTAGTAGATAGGCGTAATGATTCTATAACCATGGAACTATTTTAATTTTCTGTAAATATGCATAAAAATCATGTTGACGAAATAGATCTAACAGAAAATTCACCAAAACAAAATTGTTCAAATGAGAAAAAATAAAAATAATTGACTATAGCTGGATTCGAACCCGTGCCTGATCATACAAAAATCAATTCTAATCACTCTAAAGACGTCGTCCTTACCGATTACGCCACTGAGGCCACAGAAAAAGTGACGTTGATTTATCAGTTTTATTAATTTAATCCACCGCTAGCGAAACGCGTTTTTGATAAAATCAAGCCTGGAAGCAAAGATTGACAGATAAAAAGTAAATGTTTTCGTTTCACTCTCATGATAATTTGATTGATAAACTCTTTCAGGGGCGGTGATAGTCATAGACCTAATATAGCCCGTTCAGTTCCATCGATTTATGAGTGACGCTATGTCTATCTAAAAATAGAAACCGAGACTACGGAACTCGAATTTGACCAGGGAATATAACCATGTCTGTTTGAAATAACTTATTGACCCTCGATTCAAATCATCTTATTTTTCAAATTCAACCACGTTTTCCCCTCTTGTAATGCAAGTATCGAAACTATTTTCCTCTGCGGTAGCTCATTAGATCTATTTACATCTAAATGGAAATGAAAAGGGAGGGATCCGTTGATCGAAAAACCGCATTTTCAATGTAAATTATTTCAAGAGTGTTATGTTAAATATAAGTCTATGAAAAAATTGACTGGATAAATCGAATAATAGGTTAGTGCCGCAGATGGCACTAACCTGTTATTCTCTATATTTATCGCGTCAAACTGCCACCACATAATATAAATAACGCGAAACTATTCTTGAACACCTTCCTGTTAACTTATCTAAAGTAGATATCCTGTTCTATGTCCTTGAACATTAATTGGTCACTGCCGCAGTCATCCGAATACAATTTTCTATTTTTAGGTAAGTGCTAACATGGTTTTTTCTAGTAATTCAACAATTATCTCTTTCCGTGACAAATAACTAGTTAAGATAAATTCATTAAATGGTGGCAGTTTAAAGCAGTATCGTGACAAAGTTCGTGTATCTGGTACGACCTTGCGAGAAAAGTTTCCAGGTTCCACCTTTCAACAAATTATTTGAAAAATAACTCGACATTGTTCATGAAAACTAACTAGTTAAGTTGTTAAGATGTCAATGACTTATTCCAGCAGTTTGTTCGCTGTGCCCCTCCACATGTAACAAATGGATGGGCTCCAATGTAAGATCTGAACGAGTTGTCCAGAACCCATTCCCTCCTATACTATTTTAGACCCAACCTCTTTGAATTAATCTGCCGAACACCCCTGCTATATATATATATATAAAGTACTTAATAATAATTACTTATTATATAGAGCAGGGGTGTTCGCGAAAAAAAAAATCTTTTTTTTTTTTGGTTTGTTCAGAAAACTATCTTTTGGTACGTTTTAGATACTTATGACATGTGATTAAAATAATAATGTATGTGTGATGGAGTTATTGTTGTCGATACATGCGATGCGAAGGGCACCTGTGATCATGTCAACATCATTAAAAGTCAAAGGATTCATTTAAAAACTGGATTTAAAACGAAATTACATGTATATGATAAAGTTCTCTAATATCTATTTACATCGCTTGGCATGGTGTCTTCGGCTGTATTTGAGATTGAGCAAGAAAACCATTGTGGATACACTACCTTAACTCTTCCGTTGCATAACTACCTTAAAAGACGGAAATTTATGTAAAGCATAGTACTAGGTAAATATTATATTATAAGCCGCCCGATATCATACAGTACTCTATCATCTCTGGAACAGACTGTGAAATAACCATTTCTGTTGTGAAGTAGGTAGGCCTTAAACTTATATTGAAATTGTGTTGCTTAGTTTTTATTAGATTAATCCTTTACCTAGTAACCCTTTGAACTTGTTCACAATGTTTTTATTAAGATTCAGCTAATTATAATTCATACAGAAAGAGACGTTATTTTTCTGACATGCATATTCACACGGTAAAGTATTCAATACACCAGTTTTAGCAGTTAGCCCCGTACCTGATAAGCCAATCGTTTAAAAAATACTAAAAAATAGATGGGAACTGTCTGACCAGGGTCTGCTCTGTTTGCTTTTATATTACAGATCCTTTATTATCTGCCATGGCAATGAATTTAATTATTTTACATTAGTACAATTATTACTTTTTTACTGTAATATCAATACAGTAGAATCCCTCTAATGCGACCATTGAAAGAATAAACATGGTTGTCTTTATAAGCAGGTGGTTGCTTAATGCAGGGAGCTTTCTGTATTACTTTTGTTGTGCATTAAGCTACCACCTGCATCTAGCACCCAACTTTATACCCGTTTTAAGGTGGTCGCATTGGCTGGGTTTTACTGTAATGTGTATATATGCATGAATATTTATCAAGTAAACAGACGTCCACAGATAAGATGCGTAAATGTAAACATTTTTAAGAAAAGCGTTTTTACCCTAAACTGTGACCACCCGAAGAGACGATTCTAAAGAGTGGTCACAGTGGAGGGTTTGGTGGAGAAATAACGACGCTGGTATTTGGTTACGCACCTTTATCTGTAGCTTTGACTGTAAAGAATTCAATATTTGTATAACTTTACTACTACATGTACTAGTGTATGCAAACACCATCGAAGAATGTACTAAACCTGTTCACGGTTACAGTAAAAGCTCAAATGAAGAATTTATGTCTTTTAAGCCAGGTGGTTGCTTAATGCATGTTGGAAGTCATGCAGAAAGCTCCTAGAGGTGCTTTCGGTATGACTTTCACCCTGCAATTAAGTTGCCACCAGTCTTAAACCTCGATAATAATACATGTTTATGTGTTCGTAATCGAACTTTGCTGTAATTGTAATCAGTGATCAACTAGTAACAAGTTTCAGTATTATATTTAAGCAGTTTACAAGCTTTTATAGAATGATCCTTAATACTCTACATAGTAAAGTAGCGGCCTTCAATCGATTGGACAAAGGAATCAGAAAAAGGTTGTTTAATACAGGGCAAAATAAAATACGTCTGTAATCTGGCTGTACTGTGGCTATACATTTTAGAAAATACAACTGCACTCTGGTTATACGCTGATTGTGCTTTTGAGAAGGCACATCTGCACTATCACTGTACACTGGATGTGTCTTTTAGAAAGTACATCTGTATCTGGCTGTACGCTGGCTGTACTTTTGAGAA
Source organism: Azorinus chamasolen (assembly GCA_963576725.1). NCBI lineage: Eukaryota > Metazoa > Mollusca > Bivalvia > Cardiida > Solecurtidae > Azorinus > Azorinus chamasolen. The sequence continues at coordinate 22,066,303 of OY755249.1, forward strand.
AATACAGTTATAGCTTGCCTGTACCATTGCTGTAAATTTCGCAAATACGACTGTATATATTGTTTGCATTCTATTTAAAAAGATACAGCTCTGTGTTAGAATGAGAAACACCTGAAAACGGAACCGCCATAAAATGATAAAATATATCTCGTTCTGATACAAGCTATATCTTTCCAATTTTATCATACATGCAGAACTCCAGATAAGATGCGTAAATTAAAACATTTTCAAGAATAACTTCTTTATTTCTCCACCAAACCCTATGCCATGACCACTCTTTAGAATGGTATCTTCGAGGCGATTCTAAAGAGTGGTCACAACATAAGGTTTGGTGGGGGAAATGAATATTTTAATAATTGAGTGCGCACCTTTGTCTGTAGCTCTGAATGCATGTAGCCTACTAAAAATGTTCGACACCAGTGTAAAAAACATTAGCTCTGCACGCTAACGGCGAAAGCCTGATTAACTATGCAAATAGTTTGGATCCAGATGAGACGCCACATCCAAACTGTTTGACACTTTGACAATAGTTTTCAAAGAATTGAGAGAAATTGAAACACGCGACAATTGTTGAAGACGAAACATTACTTGTGAAAGTTAAATAATTAAAATACAAATCATTTGTTCTGCAATTGCGGATTTACTCTAAGAGGACACCGGTGATTAAGGCGGATAGTTGGCGTTAATCAAATGAGTATCTGGGGGGGAGCAGGTTTGAAACATTCAAAGCAAATGTAAAACGTAAATATAGACTCCGATAAAGGTTGGTCCCCACTGCCGATCAGATCAACTCGATCATCACGATCACCAAAGTTCCCCGACAAAGCTCGACCGAAGGCATGTACGCGAGTTATTGTCGACCTCTATTCGATCATACACGACCCCCTCGCGATCATTCACGACTCCTCCACGACGTCAACTCAACAACCACTCCGATCTCTGCTCGATCATCTCGACCCAAATATAATCCCTACACCATCTCTACCCCAAAAACTGGACTTCTGCTCGATCTCTACCCGACCAGATCGTCATGTCACTCGAATAGAGGTCGATATGATCGAGTACAGGTCCGGTAAATGACTTCATCCCGACCGCACAAGATCTCTACACGACTGTCGATCAGCTCGACCCTCATACTGGACCAATACCCGATCGCTTCCGATTTGCTTCTCGAGCGCATGGCTACTCGATCTCTACCCGAATCTGTTTTTGACAAAATTCGGGTAGGTGGTCCGAGCGATGCCGACCAAGGTAGACATCCCCGATCACTCCCGATCACTCCTGCCGAGCGAGCCATACCAGTCCCCGATAGTTTGATCGGGCTTGGTCAAATTGATCTGATCGGCAGTGGGAACCTAGCTTTAAGCAACACTTTACCTTTTATTATTCGTTACTCATTCTAGCGAACCTCAATCTGCTTTTTGCACAAAAAAACCCGTTATTATTAGAGGATAAATAGGTAAGTTTTACTGCATGTGTTTGTCATCCTACAGTGCTAAAATCAATTTAATAAAGTGTTGGTGTTTTTTGTGCTCAGGCTACACGTATATATAAGTGTGCGTATACAGTATCACCGGTCTTAAGCACAAGGACAAGACACGTTTGAGTCAGTATATGTATATGTAGAGAGAAGGGATCCGACATCAGAAGATCCAAATTACCCACTCCTCTACTTTAAACTCATCGCACTGCAAGAAATGCACCGATTTCGATCAAATAAAAATCTGTTCAGTAAACAAAGCCATATTTTATTCGAATATGCAAAAATTTTCTCGGTCAAATCAAGGATAAACTTAATACGGCATCAAAAACATGAGCAAAATAGCCAAAATCCGTTAGTAAGACACGACAGCCTTGAAACGATTACTTATACGTCAAACACAATAAAATTTGACGTTCATAACAGCAATAAATTCAATGAAAATAACTTCAGAGTAGAGGAGTGGGTAATTTGGATCTTCTGAAGTCGAGTCCCTTTTTTCTTTTCTAAATATACATACACTGACTCGAACGTGTCTTGCCCCTGTGGTCTTAAGCGACCATCAAAAACATGTGGTTACTTAATTCAGATTAATTCAGATAAAAAAATCATGCAGAAAGCTCCTATAGGAGCTTTCGGTATCACTTTTACCCTGCATTAAGCAACCATCCGCTTTTTAAGACTCCATATGTTCAATAGCCGGTTATGAGAGGTTCTACAGTACTGCATTAATATCCTATCCTCTGCAGTAGCGCACCACACGTACTCTCGATATACACTGGTTGTGCTGTTTTAGAATACACATCTTATGTTCTGTTTGCAAAGCGTCAAAAGTGAGAAGTTACAACATTATGTACATTAGACAAATGTTCCATAGACACTTTCCTAAACACTCCATACACAAACACATTGTGTCAGTCATTGTTTCATCTCTCACTTTTTCAGATCATCTAAAACACATTTACTAAGTGGGACGGTAGTGTTTTTGCTAATTGGTAATTTTCTTTATTTACAGACATGTGTCCCTCTGCTGCTCCTTACCATATTTTGTGTCTGGTCGTAGTCTCGATAAATCGGATTATTTCATCTGAAACAATGGAAAACGTGCAATACTTTGACAAGAAAACGGCCAAGATTAATATGCCCAGGAGATACTCTGAACTATTTGAAACTGTGCAAGAAACTGCACAAGAAACTCAAAATTGCAACCTGACTGTAAATAAAGCTTCTATTAATAAATTTCGGCATTCCGTACATTATCGCAAGTTGAATTTCGTATACTTAAACTTGACGCCACATGGAAACGTGACAATTCAAGGAACACCGATTGTTGTTGGAGAAAACATATGGGTATGGACATTCTTTGGAAAGGGTGGCGCCGCTCAATTTTTGAAATGGCCGCCAGAATTTGGTATATGGTCCATGAGTTTCCTATCAGAATATGTGTCTGGACCAGAGACGATCAAGTTAATGCGCGTTTCTGGAAATTGTGACAATTTGACAGTCGGAAAGAGCCAAACTGATGTTGTAATCGGCAATGCCCTTGTACCGATGGTTGAATCTTTGTTGAAACTCGATGATGGCGAGATATATGGGCCAAGCTTATTCTGCTTTAAAAAGAGGGTGTTTATCAAGTCGTATTTTTTCTACACACTTTGCAGACATGTTATGTGTTCTGTCGAGACCATGGAATATTCGTGCTGTTCATATTACTACAACGAATCAAAATTAAAAAGAGAGATTAACTGTAAGAGAATGCGTTCGTATACCTTTAAGCATGATCCGCTATGGTGGAAAGGGCCTTTCTGTGTTGCAACTGCGTTCCTATTATTTTTTCCATTGTTATTGATGTGGATAGCAGACAAGATTGAAATACTCACATATCACGAAGATTCCAACAACCGACGCTTAAATGATATCCAGAGTAGATCTCGCAGGCAAAACATCATTTTACAAAACGGTAGCTATCACGTGACACTTTTCAATACGATATTTGGTCCGATGATTCGATTTGCTTTTACGTCAAGGGTCGTCTTGTCCAAACTTTGGAGGGGTTTTCTACCAATTATCTCATTATCTGTTATAGCACTGCAGATGTGCCTTGATTACGTATACATTCACTCTCTCGTACTGATAAACATCCAAAAAGGGATCCCAATGGGGTTTCGTTCAATGCTTGCAGGTTATACAGAGAGTAAAACAAATTTCCTGCCATACCTCGGAGGCCCGTTTGTTGCGATTGGAGCATACCTGGTTATCACTAGCTCGTTCATGATGGTTCCTAAATCACTTTCAGGTGTTTTGAAACGGGGATTACCCTGCAGTGGAACAAACCATCCGACTGTCATTATTGAAATTGGTCTAAGATATACTGAAATATATGGAAACACAGACATACAGAAAAACGACGGATATCTGAAAATATACAACACGCTTTTAGGCCAATGTTACATGCTGCCGAATGTAAAGTTTTGGCACTTTGTAAAAGAAAACCAACAAAGGAGATGGGCTGAATTCGGTTCAAGTAAAGCATGTCTCCTGATGCTTCCATGTTATATTACTTTGTGTATTGCGGAAGTAATTGCTTGTCTAACTTTGAATGGTCTTCCAATTGTTTCCTTTTCGCTGATACTATTCAGAGCCTATTGTCGACAGGTTGCTTCTATGATCAGACAAAATGTAGCCAACCCAAGAATCTCCTCATTTCTCGTCTTCTTATTTCTTCCATTAACACTCTTATGCGCTTCAATGTTTCTCTTCATGTTTTGCTCCATCTTCCTGGATGCGTTTTTGTTTTTAACGAGAGTGTTTATCTTCACATACACTGGCATGGTTGCATACCCGAGGTCATCATACGGGTATTTTCTTTTTTTCTTAACTGTAATATTCTATATGTGGACCTGTCTTAAAGAGTTTGCCCTGAAGTACGACAGCCTGCTCAAGTCTACGGTTAAAGTGTGTGAGTATCTACAAGCCAAACCAAGATGCCATCGCCAGTTAGTGTTTGTAATCAGTCACCAAAAAGGAGTTGAGAGGAGAGTTTTTCATCACGTGATTGAAAAATGTCTGCCACGAAGAAAAATGGCATCTCTTTCATTGCTGAAGCTAGCCATCTTGTTGATAATTATTAGCATATCGTTGTACCTCCTGATGACAATGGATAAGGTCCAAGATATGCATATAATTATTCACGTTATCACTGCACTGTTTACATGTGCATTTCCGCAGATAGTGAGGTCCATGCTTCACAGGAAAGGGAACAAAATAAAACGAAAGATGTTTGAAAAGAAAATATACCATGCTGTTCGGGATTTACTCGAGGATTTCGCGGACAGCAGTAATTCGGAAGAATGCAGTGACTCGGAGAATGATGTTGAAGATATATAGTCACGTGATGTTTGTTTATGTCGAGGGTTTGCGCTGTTTTAACCCTTTACTCCATGAATATTCATGGAAGAGATAATGTTCACATGAATATTAATTTGATTAATTGTTATGATAGTACATGGACAGAGGAATTTTTCGCCATGCCAGAAACTGTTTGATCATATTTATAGGAGCCGACTGATCTTGGTCTTCTCTGCAAAGGCATAGAAAGGCGTTGTTATGAAGTAAAGGGTTAAAGTATTTCAGTCATATTTTGTGCAACACCCTGCTAATTACATGTGGGCGAAGACCCCAGAGGGTTTGCCGTACGGTATATGGAACAGTTTGCATTGTTTTGTACACAAACTAACACTCGGTTAGAACCCCAGATCTACCGTAAGTCAGCTGAAAAGCTTCATCCTGGCACGCAGAGATCGTTTTGATGTTAACATTTATATTTATATAGTGCATGTACATTGTATCACCTTTGTTTTCTTCGACTGTATAATATAGACCTGATATGGGTTGTCTGGACTCAAAAATGTCCAGACAACCCATACACGCGGTACAAATCATCGAAAGCAATTGGTTGTATTGTAAAATACATGTATATGAAATACATGTACGTCGGATTATAGGCATCTATGTCAGTCAAAGGGTAAAACACTTACGACTTCACGCTGTTCATGATGATGTGATCCCTTTACTGTTTCGCTGCCAAATTTTGTCGTCTGCAAACTTTGTCGTCTGCTACATTTTTATGTTTTTGATTTTGTTTGGGTTTTTTTGTTTCAGAAAAGAGTGACAGACTAAACAGTTTGGATCCTGATGTGACGCGGAGTTGCTCGGCGTCTCTACTGGATCCAAACTGTTTGCAAAGGTAATCACAGATCACAGACATTGGCAGCGAAAGAGTAAACCAGATTTCATAGTTGCCTCCTCAAATATTCTGAAAGAGGGAGATCTTTTGAAAGCAAAAGTAGCAAGGCGAAAAGAGAAAATTGCAGACTCGGTTTTATCGAATCTGTTCATGGGTAGTAATTAAGATATGTACAAACTTGTAAAAGAACAATTAACGTCATTTGGGTATTTTTATTAAAAACGCCTTGTTGAGCCTCAAATTTCTTACAAACGCATTCTTCTCACCGTAAGAAGAACGCGTGCGCAATATTCTCTCCGTGCGAAAAATGCGCGCGCAATATTCTCATCGAGAGAAAAATGCGCGTGCATTTTTCTCATTTTCCTGCTTGGAAAAATGCGCGCGAGTGTTCCGCGAGTTTTCTCATGTGAAAATGCGGGTAAGATAATTATTGATTGTTATTTGATTTTAATATGTTAATACTGTGAACAGGTCTGAAAACGGCCTTTGTTGAGATATGAATACAATAGAACCCCTCTTATGCGACCACATAAAGAGGTATAGTTCTAGGTGGTAGAGGCAGATGATAGCTTAATACAGGACAAAAGTAATGCAGAAAGATCCTAGAGGAGTTTTCTGCATTACTTTTGTCCTGCATTAAGCAATCACCTGCTTATAACGACTTCCATGTTTAGTCATTAAGTGGTGGCATAAGAGGGGGTTTACTGTATGGTAAAATTGATATACATGTATTATACATATTGGAGCCAATTAGCGCAAGCACACGATTGGTTTTAAAAGCGGCTCCGGACCTATCAGTATATTATAGAAATGCATCAATTCTGATTTGTGTTCTGCATGGGTATATTTTCCGTTTAGTTTTATTCAAATGAATGGTATTTTTGAAAGCTTGTTGAATCTAATGGACGTTACTCTTTAAGTGTGGAAATCCTGTGTAGGTAAAGAGACAATCGTTTTCAGAATTCTTCTTGGAAGTATCGGTCTGTATCATACAAACAGACATAACTGATCCTTCTCATAAGAAAACCTCATACATTGTATGTCCAATGGATACGATAATGTGGTGTTTAATTATTCGATTCGACCCCCACCCCCACCCCACCCCGTACGAAACCAACTTTTATGCTTTACATTGTAGAATCAGATCAGCTGCCGGACTTTAAAATAAACCATACCTGATTATGTTCCGCTGACTTGTGTGAAATAAAACAAAATCAGGAATCATATTCTTTATTATTTTGACTTAGGCTTAACGCTTTCCGTCATATAAATGCATTTACGCATTTGCAAACAGAGTAGACTAAGATCGGATAGCTCCTATAGGAACCGTCTGATCAGGGTCTGCTCTGTTTGCTAATGGACTTTGATATGCCTGTTTCTTAGTTTCTAAAATGGATACAATATTCCACCATCTATATTATTTAATTATAACAGTTTTGTCCTTGAATCCAGTAGTTATTGAAATTTGGAATAAATACAGAACAGGGAAATGGTTAAAAGCTGCAAATGAAGGTGTCATTGTAAGCTCGCCGTTTTAAAATTCATTTGTCTAATAATATGATACTTATGATGTGAATAAAACAACATGTCCACATGTAGTGTATTTTAGACTGGTGAACTTAAAGAAATATATAACTTTGGAGATTTTAAGTCTGAGTCTGAAATTTAGATTCACAATATTAGTTAATACGGGTCGTGAATTCATATACTGTTGTCACAAAAGTCCGCAAAACCGATAGGGAAATGAATATTTGAATGAATATCCATGTAAGAAATAATGACATTAATATTTTAGCTGAATTTTCATAGTAACATATGCAGGATAGTTTGATATTTTTAGAAACTGTATTCAATGTCAGCACGCGCTTTGGTCTGCGCGTGAATGACATAATATTTGCTTGCGAATCATCCGAAAATATCTCACAACGAGACAACGTGTTGAATTAAAAATACAATCTAAGAATACTTTTCTCTTACAATTCGCTTAGAGAGATTCTTAGCGAAAAAGCTAGAAAATTCTAAAATCTTAGTCAAAAACGAAAAAGATAAAATTTCTAACTGCTAAATACTTAGAAGGTTTCGGAATACCACCCTAGATCTTTATTTTTCAAAGGTGAACTAATAACTCAGAGGTTTGTTTTCCTTGGTGCCTTTGAATAGCAACACTAATAAAATAAACAATTAATCAATAATACACATTTGTACACAATTAAAGGCACAGTACATGTATATCAAAAATACATGTAGATTTACACAATCATAAAACAAAAAAAACGTGAAATCAAATTATCTATTGCCGTTTTGTTATAAAAAGGCAATTGTACTCAGTTTGTGCTACGTGAAATTCTAAATAATATAACTGTTGCGTTGTAATATGACTGATGTGTCCGTATTGGATTTAAGCAATAACTTTAACCTTAAAAATCGCATCATACTATTACTGTTAAACCGGCAAACAAAATGACATTTTAATAGCACAATTGATATTGTCCAACCGGTATCATAGATATTGAACACAATTACACGTATTTTCGGCTTCATAAGCCCTATTAGTTCAGACCTAAACGCGGTTTGCAAACTACCGACTTCATCGGGATGTCAGATTACATCCACCTATTGCAAGAAAACTGGCTAAATGATACTTGTATCACACTGGAATAGTGACCGATCAGTAGCAGTTATAATTAACACAATATCACAGTGTGCTCTAGGAGAGGTAAACATTTGTGTATCGATGAATGTATATTTGCGTTTGTATTCCTCTCAATAAGTCAACAACGATGCGACAAATTGCACAAAACAACAAGTTTTATTATTAACAAGTTATCAAATTTTAGATATACAAGGGATAAACAATGTATACCACTTTGCAATAACTAACCGTTTTGTAAAACAAAAAAAAACATTCACTAAGATTTTATTGCAAAGTGAGTAGTTCCTGCAAAACGGCGAGGTTAGGTCTACCCACTTTGCAAAGCATTTTACTTCAGTTTCTGCGCTAAAATGCGACCATAATAATAATAATTACAATAATAATAATAATAAAGGTGAAAACTCATTACAAACCTGTGCTTAAAACTGATTTTGATAATTTTGAGGATTTTTCATTTCAAGGGCATGCGAAAGTTCTTTTCACGATAAGGAGAAAATGAGTTAGGTATTTTGTTTGATCTATTAAGAAAATTGCGTTCCGATGCTAGGTCCCACTATGTGGTCCGAACGCAATCTTCTCACTTTTGTGAGACTAATGCGCGCTCGTTCTTCTTACGGTGAGAAGAATGCGTTTGTAAGAAATTTGAGGCTCAACAAAGCCTTCTCATTAAGTGCAGATTTAATGTTTAACCCTTTACTCCATTAATATTTATGTAAGAAATAATGACATAATGGATATTAATTAGATCAACTGTTATAATAATAGCAAATGTGCACAGGAATTTTGGCCACTGCAGAAACTGTAAAATCATATCAATATTACATTATAAGCAAACAGAGCAGACCCTGATCAGACGGGTCCTGCAGGAGCCGTCTGAGCTGTGTCTACTCTGTTTGTAAAGGCGTAAAAATATGTATTAATGGAGTAAAGCAATACTATGCAATGTATTTATCATTTAGCAATCTATGTTTTGCATTATATAAGTATAAATATGGAAATGAATATGTATATTGTTTATGTATATTATTGTTTGTTCAGATATATTGTTTAGAAATATTTAAACATAAAAAGTAATGTTCCTTAATTTTCGTTTCAAAAAGGTCAAATGTATGTGACTCTCAAATATAAATTGAAAATAAAAAAAGTATGTATACATATTTATCCCTGTATTGTATTTTATATTCCTATTTCGCTAGGTTTCTCTGTTACATGTATTTTATATTGCTATTTCGTTAGGTTTCTCTGTTACATGTATTTTATATTGCTATTTCGTTAGGTTTTCATTTACATGTATTTTGTATTGCTATTCCTTAGTTTTCTCTGTTACATGTTTTTGAAATAATTTTCTCTGTCACATGTATTATGTATTGCTATTTCGTTAGGTTTCTCTGTTATATAAAGGTCAAATGTATGTGACTCTCAAATATAAATTGAACATAAAAAGTATGTACACATATTTATCTCTGTATTGTATTTTATATTGCTATTTCTCTAGGTTTCTCTGTTACATGTATTTTATATTGCTATTTTGTTAGGATTCTCTGTTACATGTATTTTATATTGCTATTTTGTTAGGTTTCTCTGTTACATGTATTTTATATTGCTATTTCGTTAGGTTTTCTGTTACATGTATTTTGTATTGCTATTTCGTTAGTTTACTCTGTCACATGTTTTTGAAATAATTTTCTCTGTTACATGTATTATGTATTGCTATTTCGTTAAGTTTCTCTGTTATATATATTTGGTATTGCTATTTCATTAGGTTTTCTGTTATATGTATTTGGTATTGGTATTCCGTTCGTTTTCTCTGTTACACATATTTTGTATTGCTATTTCGTTAAGTTTCTCTGTAACATATATTTTGTATTGCTATTTCGTTAGCTTTCTCTGTTACATACATTTAATTCGGTGGGCCCAAATGACACGTGACTTGTAGACCCAAACTCCTCAAAGAGATATCACTTGTCACTTCGTGTGGTATCTCTTCAGCGTAGCGATTAGGGGAGATAACTGCGTTGTAGGTTGTTGTAGACCTATGAAAAAGGTTGCTTGTTTTCTATTTTAAATGCAAAGCAAACCAATTTTGAGTGTGCGAACACTACCGAACAATCTAAAAGCTGTATCCTCTTGTCGGCCTAGAGGTTTCAATTTCGAATTAGGGTGACAGTTGTGGAGCATGTCTGACACTGTTCTGTGCTGTTCTGCAATATTGCTGATCAAAGTAAATTCTTTTACTATTTCAGTATTGTAATTTATACATGCTAGTAGTATTGTTCGCTGTATTATTGTGCTATTTTGTATCACATAGATACATGACCCTCTGGTTTGATTAAAATAAAGCGTAAAACGTAAACGCATCACAGTGTCAAACAGGTACGCGTAATTTCATCAGGGTCCAGACTGTTTGTACAGGTTTCCATAGAACTAAAAAGGTTTTCCATGCTCTGGATGATTCATTGTAATTGATTTCCATTTCTCAGAGCGGTAAAATATTTGCCTGTGTAATTTTCGGAAGTATCACCCTTCCTTCGTCGGCACTGACTGTTCGACTTGTGCTGGTCAGGTGACCTGGTTTGGTCACTTGACTTGAGGAGAGGAGAACACTAGAAACAAGAATGAAAAAACATGTGACCAGAAACTCCTCAGCTATTTGTGAACATTGCAATAACACCGGACACTCTATCAAAACAGACAACACAAAAATACTGAACAGCGAGAACATTTTAATGAAATAAAAAGGTGAAAGAAGCCATCGAGATCAGACAGCGGAAACCATCACTCAACAGGGACGAGGGCCTGGAGTTACCCTCCGTCAACACACCTCTCCTCAAGTCAGGTGACCAAACAAGGTCACCTGACCAGCACTAGTCGAATAGTCAGTGCCGACGACGGAAGTGTGATACTTCCGAAAATTACACAAGTAAAAAATTTACCGCTCTGAGTAATGGAAATCAAATACAAGTGTTTCCATAGAGTTGCATATGACAGCGAAATAATAATTAACCAAATACTCATTTCTACGCATTTACAAACAGAGGAAACCCAGATCAGACGGCCCCTATAGGAGCCGTCTGATCAGGGTCTGCTCTGTTTGTTTATGAAATAATACAGATTTGTGACACTACAATTTCTACCAAGGCCAAAATACCACGTGTTCATGTGCCATTATAAAAATGAATCAAATTAATATTCAAAACATCATTATTTATTACGTGAATATGGAGTAAAGCATCAAATGTCACACAAATCAATAATTTAGTCGCATTAGCAGACAGGCTGGGCCAGATGAGATGCCGAGTAACTCGGTAGTTCAATGGAATCCAAGCTGTTTGACACTTAGTCAATTGTTTCTCAATAACTTGTGTCATGAAACTTGAACAATATTTCTTAATACGAGTAGCTTGCTCGAATTAGAAGTAGTCAAAATTGCACCAGATCCAAATTTGAGCAGACATTATTTTTTTCACAGCGTGATACAATGCCTGCAGGTGTGTTAAAATACCTACTGATGTGTATGGTAGTGACTTTATCTAGATTCATTTTCAGATAAAACACAGTGCTTAGCTAGACCACATTTCAGTTGTGTGCTATAATGAACGTTTCATTTCCATTTAGCAGTGTTAGTTTTAAAGCTCATGAAGAATTTGTATTATTTTCTTTTGTGATGTATTGCCGACTTTGAATAAAGCGTATCTATTCATATTTTCTTATCTTAATTTGTGCTATTTCCGCATATACTTCTAGCATAGTCTAAATTATTGTGGCCCCGCATAAGCGGGCGACTATATGGACTTACGAATAATTTCCCTCATGGTATGAGCATTCATTTCTGCAACGTTGGGAAATGAAAGTTTACTTGATTGGGCAATGCAGATTGCATATACTGGTCGATTAAGAGTATGAATAACATATCATAGGTGATGAAAATAGGCTAAGCATTTTTTTGTTATTGCATTTTATTGCATTAAATTATTAGCTGTGATCTCAAGAGTTCCACTCCACTGTATGTCAATCCATTTGTTAAATGTTCACAACGGAAATAAGATATTCATTTCATAGTGCCATGAATCATGTATTAATGTACATGAAGTAGCTTAGTACATGCCTGGTTCATTATTGTATTGCAATACATTTTACTAAACTCTCTCTCTCTCTCTCTCTCTCTCTCTCTCTCGCTCGCTCGCTCGCTCTCTCTCATCTTAGCATGTCTGCTGTAAAGTCAAAATGTATGGGTGTTTTCGTACAATAGGGACGTCCTGATAAGATACCGAATAACTCTGTATAGAGCTACAGATAAAGGTGTGTACCCAAATATAGAGCTACAGATAAAGGTGTATACCCAAATATAGAGCTACAGATAAAGGTGTACCCAAAAACTAAAATCGTCAGTTCTCCACCAAATCCTATAATGTGACCACTCTTGAGAATCGTCTCTTCGAGACGATTCTCAAGACTGGTCACAGTATAGGATTTGATGGAGAAATAAAGGAGCTGCTGTTGAAATTTTCAAATTTACACATCTTATGTGGACCTCTGTGTGGACCTCTGTCTGTATCTCATTAAAATACGAGACAAAAGGTACAAACGGTGTTAATGGGTTATTAAAATCGTCAACAGCGTGTAATAAGTCATTCGAACTACACTGTGAAATAATTAAAATAAAATATGGAAGGTGGATTATTGTAGTCATTTTAGAAAGTAAAGAAACGGATCTTTCAAATTCCATTAGCAGACCCTGACCCGACTGCTCCTACAGGAGCCGTCTGATCTGAGTCTACTCTGTTTGCAAGTGTGTGAAAACGCGTTTATATGAAGGAAAGGGGTTAAACACTTCTCCTGCTAAGCGCGACCTGATCGACATTTGTAAACAGTTCGGATCCAAATGAGACGCCGAGTAATTCGGTTTCTTATCAGGATCCAAACTGTTTGCCGCCCGGGTAATGTTTTCTTAACCCATTCCCTCATATTGACGCCTTTTGACGCCTTTGTAAAGGTCACTTTTTGAAACCATTTTGATAAAGAGGCCAAGTGGATAAGGTTGGCACGGATATGTCTATAGAGTCGAAAGAGCTATGCAGTTAGCCTACCTAGACCTAGAGGGTAAGGTTATTACGGATATGTCTATGGAGTCGAAATAGCTATATGCAGTTAGCCTACATGTATATAGACCTAGAGGGTAAGGTTATCAAGACTTTGTCTATTAGACGAAAGAGTTATGACCGTAGTTAGCCTATCGAGGCCTAGAGAGTATGGTCATCAGGACTTTGTGTATGGAGACGTAAGACCTATGTCCAAAGTTAGCCTGTCTAGTCCAAATGATTAAGGAGTCGGATACAGGGCACACATATCATATTTCTTGGCTCTTTTATGTGCCTTTTATAAATCAATAACATCCAATCACATTAGGAGTTGGTTACATTCTGCAGTAAGCAACTGCCTCTGTACAAAGTGCAAGAAACTGCTTTTCAAAAATGTAATAGCCCCTGGGGCCTTTAATACAGTACTGGTATTTCTGACAATGTACAAACGGTGTATTCCGACGTGGTGGCGAGTGAGTAGGAATTATGCCATTTAAGAAGGTCATATGACATTTTCCCCATAACGTCAACCAAAATTCACAGAATTATAGAGCACAGTGGAAAGACATGACACAGTGTTGCTTAAAGATGCATGCCCTGGGTCCAAGCACTAAAAACTCAATTCAGTGTCATATATTACTTAACAACTTTTCTAACTCCACACTTACATTTCGGTCCATAACTCGACAATTTTCCACATAAAATGAAGCAGCAGAAGGGAAATTGTCGACTCATCATTTAATTTTATTAGATATTTCATACAACAACAATATCAATTATTGCAATGGATTGCTGACGTCTGTAATAATATCACCCCATTATCAAAATTCGCAAAATGCTGGTTTCAATGTCAGCCAGATGTCTCGTAGGGATTTAGACATAACTAAATGTGGACTGAGAATGGTTCCAAATGGGAATTAGACATAACTGGATGTGGCCTGGGAAGGGTGCTTCATGGGGATTTAGAATGTGGACTGAGAATGGTGCCTCGTAGTGATTTAGACATAACTGAATGTGGCCTGAGAAGGGTGCCTCGTAGTGATTTAGACAGAACTGAATGTGGCCTGAGAAGGGTGCCTCGTAGTGATTTAGACATAACTGAATGTGGCCTGAGAAGGGTGCCTCGTAGTGATTTAGACAGAACTGAATGTGGCATGAGAAGGGTGCCTCAGGGGATTTAGACATAACTGAATGTGGCCTGGAAAGGGTGCCTCGTAGTGATTTAGACATACATGTAACTGAATGTGGCATGAGAAGGGTGCCTCAGGGGATTTAGACATAACTGAATGTGGCCTGAGAAGGGTGCCTCGCAGGGATTTAGATACTATTTTAAATAATTGAGTGCTACATGAAAAGGGCGCCTCATGGGGATTGAAACATAATTAAATGCTGCATGAGAAGGGCGTCTCATGGTGTTTTGAAATAATTAATAATAATAATAATAACGACTTTATTTAACGGGAGAACTCATTTGACCAGGTCAGTCTACAATGGGGCCCCCAAAACATATATACAATAAAACACTATATACAATACCTCATCGGTGTTGGAAGTAAGTCCAAACGGGACTGTTACTGTTAAGAATTGAAATAATTGAATGCTGCTACATGAGAAAGGCGTCTCATAGGAATTTAGAAATAATTGAATGCTGCATGAGAAAGGAGCCTCATTGGGATTTAGACATAATTGAATGCTGCATGAGAAATGAGCCTCATTGGGATTTAGACATAATTGAATGCTGCATGAGAAAGGAGCCTCATTGGGATTTAGACATAATTGAATGCAGTATGAGAAGTATGCCTCATGGGGGAATAAGAAATAATTTAGTTGCAATATAAGCAGGGCGTATCATGGGGAATAAGAAATAATTTAGTTCCGACATAAGCAGGGCGCCTAGTGGATAATAAGAAATAATTTAGTTCCGACATAAGCAGGGCGTCTAGTGGATAATAAGAAATAATTTAGTTCCGACATAAGCAGGGCGTCTAGTGGATAATAAGAAATAATTTAGTTCCGACATAAGCAGGGCGTCTAGTGGATAATAAGAAATGATTTAGTTCCGACATGAGAAGGATATCGAGAAATAATTGTGTAGCGGCTTTAGAAAGGCGCCTCATGGTGATAGATGAATAACTGAACTGCCGCAAAGGAATGACTTCTCATTGAGATTCAGAAATAATTGAGAGTGGAAATAGAGAAATGACTGAGTTACGGTATGAGAAATGTGTCTTTTGGAGATTGATAAAAAACCGGGTTGCAGCATTAGAAAGCATGGTGATTGAGAACTAAATGCGTTGCGGCTTCAAAATGGCGTCTTGTTGAGATTTGGGAGTAGTGTTGCCAAACGCGGCGTCTGATCAGGGTCCATACTGTTACAGTGTTTAATCAGCCACTTTTCAAAACTGTAGGCATCGACTAGATACCACGGCTGGTCGGAGAGGCGCGATGCAACGTTCATGTGATGTGCCTCAAATATTTTGTTGACTGAAACGTATACATGTAGTACCATATAAAGTTGACCTGATAAAGAGACGGCATTAAATTCCGCTTTCTGTATTATTTTTGTTCTTGAACGCAGCCATTTCTATGCACTTAAGTATTGGTTAATATGCTTTAGAAATAATCACGCGTGTCTGTCCGCTGTAAAATTACGTCATTGCCAGTGCTGTTTAAGCTTTCGACCGATTTGTTTCTAAAGATAGTCATAACTCCAGATGGAATGTAAAATGTTTGCACGCTTAATAATTATCGTCTACTAAATTTGCAAAACAAATGTTGCAACTTATTCGATTAGATTTACAGTAGAACCTTCCTAAGCGGCCAATCATTGGTTGAACAGAAGAGTCTTAAAGAGCAGGTGGCTGCTTAATGCAGGGCAAAGGTAATACAGAAAACCCCTATAGGAGCTTTCTGAATTACTTTTGAACTGCATTAAGCAACCACCTGACTTACAGATCCATAATTAGACATCTTTTTCATGGTCTCTTAACACTTTCTTCCATGGGCTATTTCTAGATCCAACGTCCTTCAATGAATCTACCGAAAAGGAGCATTAACTAGAGAAAAGGAAATCATAGTTTGTAGTTTGAAATCATTGTAGTAAATAGAGCGTTTGCTCCTATATGAGCAAATGCTCTATTTACCACAATGGTTTCAAGAAGTGGTTATTACAGATGCGTAGAAATGCGTATTTATGGTAGAAAGTGTTAAGAGAGGTTCTACTGTATTCCTATCAAAAACATGATGAGAATGCCGACGAGTTGGATCCCGACGAGACGTCGAGTCAATGGTTGTGTTATCTTGATTCGAACTGCCTGCCAACGTCATAACAAATTCATCGGTAGGGCGGAAAGAAGTGACATTTTACTCCATGAATATTCATGAAAGAAATGATTACAGCATGCACATGTATATCAATTATTATTATTTTTTTACAATGGTATATTAACACATGAAATATTTTGCCAATGCAGAAACTGTAGACTCATGGTTGCTTAATGCTTGACAAAGTACTTTCTGCTCAACTTTTGGCCTGTATTAAGCCACACCTGCCTTACAGACCTGTAATTAGTCCGGATTTACTAGATTCAAATCAGACGGCTCCTATGGAAGTTGCAAAGGTTGTTCCTAAGAACTTTACCCTTAGCCTGTCACGTATTTTTCATTATTCTACCCTCTATGAATATCAATTAGGCGAATCTTTACAAAAACTTACAGGGTTATATTGAAATGATTTCCTAGGCAAAAGGATAGAGCATGCATGCATGGATTTTCCATGGCAAACAGTGCAGGCCCAGGTGAGAGAGCTCTCATCTGGGTCTACACTGTCTGCAAATGCAACAATAGTTGTGATTGGCAGGCAAAGGGTTAATGTTTTACTGATGTCTGTCGTACGAAGTTGGCCCATACTGTTGTACACTGGACTACGCGACAAGTTCGGCTACTCGGGTAGTAACGGTCATTTTAACCCTTTCCCTGTCCTATGTTTATTCCAAATTTAAATACCTACTGAATATTCATGGAAAAAAGTTATAATGAAATATGGAACATTGTAGCCATTTAGATATTTTCCAAATCTCATTAGCAAACAGAGCAGACCCTGATCAGCAGCTCCTATAGGAGCCGTCTGATCTGGGTCTACTCTGCAAACGCGTGAAAAACGTTTCTATGAGGGAAAGGGTTAAAACTAGAGGTTTTTGTCAAAAAAAACGGATGTCTCCCCTCTAATAAAAACAATAATCACAAAAAATGTTATGGTCTTGATGAATGATACTTCCCCTCATTATGCGTTTTCCACACTACATTTTTCAAGAAGAAAATGATAACAGCTAATAACTCCAAAAATACTGATACCAGATTTATGGCCCTTGTGCATGACACTTACTTTCATTATGCTCTTTCCAAAAATAAAATGTCATTCCAATAGCATCAGTCGAACAGGAGTTATTGATCGGCCAAAAAATGTAACAAAGGGCAATAACTCCAAAAGTATTGAAGCCAGAATTATGGCCCTTGTTCATGACACTTTCTCTCATCATGCTCTTTCCATGTATGAAGTTTCAAAACGATGGCAAGAGCCATGTAGGAGTTATCGTCCGGACAAGAAAGAATTAAACAGATGTACAAGGGGCAATAACTCTAAATTTATTGAAGCTCGAGTTAAGGATCTTATGCATGACACTTTCTCTTATTATGATCGTTCAATGTATGAAGTTTCACTCCAATGGCATGTGTCACATAGGAGTAATCATCTGGACAAAAAATTGTGATTGTTTTTACAAAGGGCAATAACTCCAATATTAGTGAAGCCAGAGTTATGGACCTTGTGCATGACACTTCCTCTCGTTATGATCTTTCCATATATGAAGTTTCAATCAACTGGCATCAGGCATATAGAAGTTATCGTCCGGACAAAAAAGTGTGATTTTATTACAAAGGGCAATACCTCCTATATTAGTGAAGCCAGTTATGTACCTTCTGCATGACACTTCCTCTCGTTATGATCTTTCCATATATGAAGTTTCAATCCAATGGCATCAGGCATATTGAAGTTATTGTCCGGACAAAAAATTATGATATTTTTTACAAAGGGCAATAACTCCAATATTAGTGAAGCCAGAGTTATGGACCTTGTGCATGACACTTCCTCTCATTATGCTCTTTCCATATATGAAGTTTCAATCAACTGGCATCAGGCATATTAAAGTTATTGTCCGGACAAAAAATTATGATATTTTTTACAAAGGGCAATAACTCCAATATTAGTGAAGTCAGAGTTATGGACCTTGTGCATGACACTTCCTCTCGTCATGATCTTTCCATATATGAAGTTTCAATCCAATGGCATGAGCCATATAGGAGTTATCGTCCGGACAAAAAAGTATGATTTTTTTTTACAAAGGGCAATAACTCCAATATTAGTGAAGCCAGAGTTATGGACCTTGTGCATGACACTTCCTCTCATTATGCTCTTTCCATATATGAAGTTTCAATCAACTGGCATCAGGCATATTGAAGTTATCGTCTGGACAAAAAGTGTGACAGACAGACGGACAGACAGACAACTCTCACGAAAACAATATGTCTCCCCCATATAAATATGGGGGAGACATAATTAGGACTGTTATAGTGTCCAAGGATGTCCTGCATGTGTATACTTTGTTACTTGTTTACGAGAATCCCGGTCGAGACACATCTTGGGAAAACTCTCAATATCGCGTTTCGTTGTGTAATAATTTTGTGTCACCTGTTTGAGCAAGGTGAAACTTGACAGAGCAACAGATGAATGTGCGTACTCGTGATACTGAACTCGTCATTTCTCCACTTAAACCTATGTTGTGACTACTCTTTAGAATCGAGTGGTCACTAGAGTGGTCACAACATGGGGTTTGGTGGAGAAATAAAGGAGTTATTCTTGAAAATGTTTTAATGTACGCATCTGCACCTCTGCTCTTTAGACTTTAGGATCGCATCAGCGTCAGTCTGTGTGTCACGCTTTTTTAACCACACATCTTTCGGCAGGCGACGCATGTTCTACTTCGAATACTCCTTGTTGGTATCCAAGTGTTTGTTTCGCAGCGTATAATTAAACTTTAACCCTGTGCTCCGAGAATATCCATGTAAGAAAGAACGACGTCATGCTTATTGGTTAGATTCATTTTCATAATTGCATATGAACGCAGGAAAGTTTGACCATGGCAGAAACTGTAATCATATCTATAGTATTTCATAAGCAAACAGAGCAGACCCTGGTCAAAATTATATAGATATGATTCTACGGCGTCTGCCTAAGCAAAACACTATTGTTTTCATATACCATTACAAAACTTGATCTTATATGTCAGTATTTCTTGCACAAATATTCGTAATGATATTTCACTAGAAAAAACCTTTATTGTGACATTTCGCATGTAGTGAAACAGAAAACAATGGATACGTTTTATGCATTTTAATGCATCATTCATATGACATAATAGCGAACAAATAATTGTCTAGAATGAAATAAATACTTCTTTAAATGATACACATAGTTTTTTAAATGATCTTAAAAGCTGAAAATATGACGAGAGGGGGAGGGGGTAACAAGTTCAAATCCTGTACCCTGATGTGACACCCAGTTACATGGCATCTTATCTGTACACGGTTTATAACAAACTTGCCATGTAAAGGACAGTAACAAACAATTTGCACAAAATCCATAAGTATTGATAGGACGTGTAAATTGAACATTTTCAAGAATATATCCTTTATATCTCCATCAAACCCTATGTTGTGACCAGGCTTTAGAATTCTATAGAGTGGTTACAACATAGGGTTTGGTGGAGATATAATGATTTTCCTATTGAAATATGCCCCTTATCTAAGTATCTGCAACCCTCGCAGTAAGGAATTACCAAAGAGATAATATTAAAGAATAAATTGCATTTTCCCCGTGTTCATGATACACAAAGCCTTAAGCATGTCACTTCATGGTGACATCTCAATACTAGACAAAAATATTGGAATCTGTACAGAAACTATTAAATTTATTTACTTATTATTACATTATCTGACCCACTTTCTTGTAAAATACATAAATCTATACATGCATACCCTCTACAGAAGCCACTGGAAGTCAAATTCTGGGCATTCATGAATACCCTATTTGAATCATTTTTCATGAATATTAAATAGGTGAAATGTTATTATGGCCGATGAAACGGGATATTTTTTGTCATTGCAGAAAGATTAGAAAATAAGATCTATTCATATCGTTCAAGCAAACAGAGCAGACCCTGGGTCTAGTCTGTTTGCAAATGCGTTAAAAGGTGGATTTATAAAGTAAAAGGTAGGTAGTATCTTAACACAGAATGTCATGCAGAAAGCTTTCTGCATTATTTTTCTTCTATATTAAGCAGCTAACTGCTTTTAAAGTCAGCCATGTTTATTCCATTGTTCACAAGGCCAATTAAAAAAGACCAGCTAAGAAATATCCACGCAGCCATTATCTAATACAGTAGAACCCGTCATAAGCGGTAGGAGCTTTCTGCATTACTTTTGCCCTGCATCAAGCAACCACCTGCTTTTTAAGACTCCTACATTCAATAAATGAATGGCCACTTAAGACAGTTTCTACTGTACATGGGTATTCATGAGATGAGGGGTTTAAGAGAGGTTTGATTGTATTTCTACTGCAAGCACTTAACCCCCAATATAATACATATACACATTGTAAATTACAGATCTGACCATGCAATGGCTTGATACACACATATCCTAGTTAGATATGCACCATTTAGTCTCCACACTTAACACTTTACCTCGTAGAAACATTTTTTTACCCATTTGCGAGCGGGTTAAACTCTTTCCCTCATGAATATTCATTTCAGAAATAATGACATCATGAATATTCATTAAGATTAAGTTTAATAACAATATATGAACACAAGAAGTTTTGGCCATGGCAGAAATTGTAGACTCAGATTTATATCATTCCATAAGCAAATAGAGCAGACTTACATGTAGCAATCTGATCTGGGTCTACTCTCTTTGCAAAGGTGCCAAAAGTAATCTGTATCTGGGAATGGCTTCAAACAATAAAGACCCTAATAATTCAGTCCTCAATTAACCCTTACCCTCATATAAACCCCTTTAGAAACAGAGTAGATCAAGATCAGACATCTCCAGTAAAAGCCATCTGATCAGGGTCTGCTCTGTTTGCTTATGAAATTATAACAGACCCTGTTGCTTATGAAATTATAACAGATCTGACTACAGTTTTTACCAATACTAAACCATCCTGTGATTCATTTCATCTGGGTCTACTCTGTTTGCAAATGTGTGAAAAAGCTTCAATATGAAGGAAAGGGTTGACAAAAAAATATTGCCATATTGAATTAGCAGCTGTACAACCTGTTGAGATTGAGCGTTGGGAAACTTATGATAAATCAGGGCACTGTGTCTGTGGGCTTGTCGCCTCAATGTTCCATATTGACATTGTCTTTGTTAATCAGCAATTATTCTTGAAAGTTTTTCTTTTGTCTTCAAATCAGATTCAACTTAGTTGTCACATTATTTTTAAACAATACTCATTTTCTTCCTCGTTGTATCATCACCCACTTCATTTGTACCATGTAAAAGTCTTCAGACTTGACAACATATTTCAATACATGTATCTTAATTACCCTAAAATCATTCAAACATCCATTCTTGTCTGAATTTGGTAAACTTTAAATTAGACTGACACAGTAGCAAATAGTGTAGACCCAGATCAAACAGTTCCTTCTGGAGCCACTAGATTTGAGTCTGCACTATTTGCCCAAGTTTGTCTGTGCAAGTTTTTAGGGCAATAAGAGTATACATTTTCAGCCAGTCATTGTTATGCTATAGTCTACTGCTTTAAACATGGCTCTTTAACTGTGCTCTTATAAAACCTATTTCTGTTTTGTTGTAACACAAACATCAGCTCGGTAAGACAATGCTGCAGTACTTCACTGAAGTACTGTTTGAGATGAAGCACTTCCTGTAACTGACAGGTGCTGCACACTATGGTCCAATAAGTTATAGTCTAAAGTACCACTAGTCCTCTAGTAAGTTTTCATCAATGTCCACATCCTGAAAAACACACACAATGCGATAGGTAAATATCTATTTAACGCTTTGGAAGCTGAAAAGTTAAAATGAAATGAAATGGTCAATCATAGTTTAACCCTTTCCTTGTACAATAACGACATCAAGAATATTTATTAGCTGAATATTTTTACAGTAAACATGTCGAGGGATCTTTTTGCTTTGACTAAAACTGTCGAGTCAGTTCTATATCATGCTATAAGCAATCAGAGCAGACCCTTATCAGACAGCTCGTATAGGAGCCATCTGATCTGGGTCTACTCTGCTTGAAAAAGCGTTTATATGAAGGAAAGGGTTAATGGTAAAGTCTATAATTATGAAAGGGTGTATTTCATGAGAAGAATTGAATGACAAAGAATGTAGACTCTGATCAGAAAGTGCTCTTAAAGCACTCTGATCAGAATCCACACAGCTTGCAAATGCCAGAAGACTTGTTTCTCTTCAATATCTCAAACTTTAAGAGACTATACGCGTTACTTCCAGATAACAGAGGTTGAGACATCTGATTTCTAATCTGAACAGTTTCTCAGGTTCACAACTTAATGCAGGTCTAAAGTAATGATGAAAGCTCCTGTATTAAGCTGTCACATGTGTTTCTAGATAATGTGTAGTGATACATTTTAGAATAATTCTGTATTGTAGGATCAAACTTTTACATCTAGTTATTCCAGTCATCGAAGTTCAACTGCAACAGTTATTTGTACACAGTAAAAACCCTCTAATGTGACCTGAAAAAAGGGGCATAATTCACAGTGGCAAAGGCAGGTGGTAGCTTAATGCAGGATGAAAGTAACCACCTGCTTATAAAGACAGCCATGTTTATTCATTAAGTGGTTGCATTAGAGGGGTTTTTACTTTGTTTTCAACATTTGAACATGGTTTAATTATTATTATGACAATTCAAGGAGTAAAATGCAATTGCATCATACCAGGGTCCTGATTAAAAATTCTAAATCACTTGCCAAGTATGAGTAACTTTATATTATATTTTTTATATTATAAGCCTCATAGCTGGGCTACAAGTATTGGTGTATCTCTTTTGGTACTGAGTACATGAAATGATTCAAAAAGTTTGCAAGGTTATCAAGTTTTCTGTGTACAGTAGAACCCATGTTAAGCGGCCTTCAAAAAGGTCTAATTATGGTTCTGTAAGGCAGGTGGTAGCTTAATGCAGGTCAAAGGTAATGCAGAAAGCTCATATAGGAGCATTCTGCATTACTTTTGCCCTGTATTAAGCAGTCACCTGCTTTTTAAGACTCCTATGTTCAATAAATGAATGGCTGCTTTGAACTGTAGTTACTATCACTATATACTCAGTTGTGGATTCAACTCTCTACAACAGCAAACTACACGTATTCAAGAAAGCAATGCAGATTCTTGTCAGAAATTACAGCATGAACATCATCAATAAGCTGATTTTTTTATAATGTCATGTGAACACAGGAGATTTTGAATCCTATCTATATAATTTCATAAGCAAACTGAATACCTTGATCAGACAGGAGCCATCTGATATGGGTCTACTCTGTTTACAAAACCATTAAAATTCAGGCAAAAGTTAAGGGACTAAACAAAAGAGGTCTTATTGTAGGTATTTTAGACAGGTGGTAGATTAAGGTAACAAACAAGATGTGTTTGTGAAACTACCCCCAATTTGTCCTTTGACCAAGATGTATGACCTGGACCGTAACAGTCACCCCTAAAAATGTTCGCCTCCATAAGTTGCACATGATTGCAAAACACTCCAATAGGAGCTTTTCTGCATTACATTTGCTTTGTATTAAGCAACAACATACATTTAAAACCTTTTTCTTTTTTTCGATTAGTGGTCGCCTAAAACAGGTCTTACTGTAACGACAATTATCTTCTTCTATTCCTACTGGACCTGTCTGTTCTGGGTCAACTATTTTTGCAAAGACATAAAAAGGCATATCTAAGGAGTAATGTGTTCAACTTGACTCATGGGGCAGCAAAACAGCCTATGTTTTGTCATCTGTATACCTAGGGTACTAAGATTGAAAGCTTTTCATAGTCAAGCAGAAGAACACAACAATTTGAAATCATATATTATCAAAAGCATGAACTAAACCTTTCCCTGTTGAATACTCATGCAAGAAATAATATCATCATGAACATAAATGAGCCAAATGTATTTTATTAACAAAAGTAAGTGTTACTATGGCAGACTATAGAATCTAATCTATATAATTCTATCAGCAAGCATTGAAGCTTACCCTGATTACACAGCTCCTACAGGAGCTACTGTACTGGGTCTACCCTGTTTGCAAAGGCTTGAGAGAAAAAAAATCTACAGCTTTTGCCATGATTAAAATTATTTTGTTCATTCCATTATAAATATTCAGTTAGGCACAGACCAATACTAAGACCTATTTTTGATGGTCCCTGTTATGTAACTACCATATGTAGAGTATCTTTGTCTATGTTTGGTCCCTTTTATGTCAATACCACATGTAGAATATCTTTGTCTATGTTTGGTCCCTGTTATGTCAATACCACATGTAGATACTGTTATGTAAATACCATATGTAGAGTATCTTTGTCTATGTTATTTTTTGTAAAAATACCCAGCAGGAAAGAAATACAAGTGTTTAACCCTTTTCCCCTTTTAATATTCATGAAAGAAATAATAGCATCATGAATATGAATGAGCCTAACAAGTTTAAAGCTTTATTAACAAAAGAATCTTTGATTGAAGCAGAGAGTGTAGAATCAGATCAATATAATTCCATAAGCAAACAGAGCAGATCCTGATCTGGGTCAACTCTGTTTGCTAATGCGTGAAAAGGCATTTATATGAGGAAAAGGGTTAAGAGTTTGAAATTATATATCATCATCTACATCAAATACACAAAAAGAGAAAAAAAAACAATAAAAAAAACCAAACTGAAAATGTCATAAGAAGTCTTCACTGTTAAATAATTAGTGGGTGATAATAATGATGGGGTACAACAGAGCACACATATAATGGAGCATACCGTATTATCTCAATAAATGCTCCTTAGGGAGTTACATTTTTTCAAGGAGCGTCTAGCTATTGGTACTCAGGTGGTTGTTTAATGCAGAATGAAAGCAATGCAGAAAGTCCCATAATGGGAGCTTTATGCATTGCTTTCAGTCTGCATTAAGCTAACACCTGTACAAAAAATGTAATTTGTAAAACCTATATTTATTTCTTTAATGATTATTATAAATAGTCTCATAGTCTCCCACTTCCACCAGACTTAACCCTTACTGTGCGGGACACAGGTCATTTATGTCCTTTGCAAACAGTGGAGACCCAGATGAGAGGGCTCCTAGAGCAGTCCTCTCATCAGGGTCTACACTGTTTGTCATGTTACACTTTTCTTTAGAAAAATCCCTAAATATTCACCGTAAGCTTGACCTGCTTGAATTTTGGAATAGTCCATTTGAAAACCCAGTATTGTAAGGGTTAAGGTGTGTTAATTAGACTGGGGGAGTTTATTAGGGAGAATACTATCAAACTTCTCCATCAAACCCTATGGTGTGACAAATCTTTAGAACCACCTCAGAAAGACAATTCTAAAGATTGGTAGCAAAGTACGGTTTGGTGTAGAAATCAGACAGCATTTCTTGAAATAAGATATTTCTTTTACACATCTTATCTTTGCTCCTGAAACAATATGGTGGTGAAATGTTAGAAACAAAATGTAATATATCGTTCACTATCATGACCAAACTCTTTACCGTTTAAGTAATTTTTCGCCTGTAAAACATGTCTGCTTCAATTCTTTACCCATTCCCTTCACATAAGCGTGTTTTCACACATCTACAAACAGTGTAGATACAAACAGTGTAGACCCAGATCAGAAGGCTCCTATAGGAAGCCCGAACCATCTGATCAGGGTTTGCTCTGTTTGCTAGTGGAATTTGAAAGATGTTTCTTTACTTTTTAAAATGGCTACAATGTTCCACCTGCCATATTTCATTATAATTTTTTTCTTCATGAATATTCAGTAGGTATTGAAATTTGGAAGAAACCCAGAACAAGGAAAGGTTAACCCTTATTCCATAAGCAAATGGAGAAGACCCTTAATGGACAGCTACTTCTGGAGCCATCTTATCTGAGTCCACTCTGTTTACAAAGGCATATGTATAAGGTAAACACTTCAACACATTTTATTTGCATTTCTTTTCATAAAAACAGTGCCAGAGTGTCAAACAGTTTGGATCCTGATCTCATATGGATTCAAACTGTTTGGCAAGGTCATCAAAATTTGATCACCAATATTTGAAAAGGTTGAATTACTACAAAAGTAGGATAAAAAGAGTCTAACTACCCGTAACGATGCACCATTCTATATCATAATAAAAGTGTGAGCAATACTTCTAATGTCAGTGCTTCCTAGAGATCTGTAACTTTATTCTCATCTGTCTGAGCTGGTGTATTCTTGTCAGACTCCATTATGAATATCAAGTAACCCTTTCCTTCACAGTAACACCTTTTCATGCATTTACAAACAGAGTAGACCCAGATCAGATGGCTCCTATAGGAGTTGTCTGATCCGGGTCTGCTCTGTTTATGAAATGATTATAGATGTGACTGCAGTTTCTACCAGTGCCAAAATGTCCCGAGTACAAATGCCGTTATAAACATTCAGCTAATAAATATACTGATTATGTCATTATTTCTTACATGAATATTTAACAGGTAAAGCGTTATGTAACTTTCTTATACTGATATATAAACAAGTGAATACACTGCTTTCTGATCTGGGTCTACACTGTTAGCAAAGATCGGTATATTCTTTCCAGAATTTGAAGGTTAAATTGCACCTTTTTGTTCTTAAACAAACAATCTTTGTATACTTATGACAAAATGCTCTGCCTGGAACATGCAGAAAGATCTCTAAAATATCTTGACTCTATTGAAGTAAAGCTCAAACTTCTATTATATATGTATTATCCCATTTCACCAAGTTTACAACTATACCTGATTAGTTTCCAACACTTCAGTATCCTTGAATGAAAAGAATGATTTGATGGTCAATATATGAGAGATTAGATGAAATAATGATAAAACATAGCACGGCATCAAGCAGGAGTTTGAACTATCCCACAACCTCCTTTCACCCTTTACTGTAGGAAATAATAACCACATGAATATTAATTAGAATTAGTTGTTATAATAGCACATGGACACAAGAATGCTTGGCAATGGCAGAAATGGCTCCTATAGGAGCCTTCTGATCTGGGTCAACTCTGTTTGCAAAGGCATAAAAAGGCGTATTAATGGAGTAAAAGGTTAAGAAATATGGTTTTCTTTAATTCTTTTGTTTCAAACAAGCTGCCAGTAGGCAACATGTTATGCCCTAGCACAGACAAATATAAAACAAAAAGAAAGATAATTAAAAAAGGCTTGATGCTAGAGTTGTGGTTCTTGTGTGTGGCACTTTTAGGCATGACTAAGACATGTGCCAAACTAGAGGTTTTTGTCACAAAAACGGATGTCTCCCCTCTAATAAAAACAATATGTAAAGGGAAATCACTAAAAATGTTATGGTCTTGATGAATGATACTTCCCCTCATTATGCGTTTTCCACACTACATTTTTCAAGAAGAAAATGATAACAGCTAATAACTCCAAAAATACTGATACCAGATTTATGGCCCTTGTGCATGACACTTACTTTCAACATGCTCTTTCCAAAAATAAAATGTCATTCCAATAGCATCAGTCGAACAGGAGTTATTGATCGGCCAAAAAATGTAACAAAGGGCAATAACTCCAAAAGTATTGAAGCCAGAATTATGGCCCTTGTTCATGACACTTTCTCTCATCATGCTCTTTCCATGCATGAAGTTTCAATACGATGGCAAGAGCCATGTAGGAGTTATCGTCCGGACAAGAAAGAATTAAACAAATGTACAAGGGGCAATAACTCTAAATTTATTGAAGCTCGAGTTAAAGATCTTATGCATGACACTTTCTCTTATCATGATCGTTCCATGTATGAAGTTTCACTCCAATGGCATGTGTCACATAGGAGTAATCATCCGGACAAAAAATTGTGATTTTTTTACAAAGGGCAATAACTCCAATATTAGTGAAGCCAGAGTTATGGACCTTGTGCATGACACTTCCTCTCGTTATGATCTTTCCATATATGAAGTTTTAATCCAATGGCATGAACCATATAGAAGTTATCGTCCGGACAAAAAAGTGTGATTTTTTTTACAAAGGGCAATAACTCCTACATTAGTGAAGCCAGAGTTATGTACCTTCTGCATGACACTTCCTCTCATCATGCTCTTTCCATATATGAAGTTTCAATCAACTGGCATCAGGCATATTGAAGTTATTGTCCGGACAAAAAATTATGATATTTTTTACAAAGGGCAATAACTCCAATATTAGTGAAGCCAGAGTTATGGACCTTGTGCATGACACTTGCTCTCGTCCTGATCTTTCCATATATGAAGTTTCAATCCACTGGCATGAGCCATATAGGAGTTATCGTCCGGACAAAAAAGTGTGATTTTTTTTTTACAAAGGGCAATAACTCCAATATTAGTGAAGCCAGAGTTATGGACCTTGTGCATGACACTTCCTCTCATTATGCTCTTTCCATATATGAAGTTTCAATCATCTGGCATCAGGCATATTGAAGTTATCGTCCGGACAAAAAGTGTGACAGACAGACGGACAGACGGACGGACGGACAGACGGACGGACAGACAGACAACTCTCACGAAAACAATATGTCTCCCCCATATAAATATGGGGGGAGACATAATTATATTGAAATCTGCCCATGGAAAACAAGTTATGGCTTGGAAAAAATAGGATAGACGAAAAGAGGTAGGCACATACAATAACTACCGTGGCAACTACGCCGAGATGATAGCAAGCAGGCCCAACAAAATTTGAAAATGGATCAGTGTCAAATGATGATATAGGTTTAACATGAAATCTTGTCAGGATCTAATAGTTTGTAAAAATTATCATTAATCAACCTTAACAGTTAGTATAGCTAATATGATTGTTACACATAATACCAACAGCAAATGAAATACCAGGGGAAAACCATCATTATTAAAAAATATGAATAACAATCAAAAGCAGCACTGCCATGTTAAGTAAGTATAGTCAAAATTCAGCTTAAACATTGTGTACATACATGTATTAAGCATTGTGTGCATACATGTATTAAATATTTTGTACATACATGTTTAAATATATGTATTCAATTTTTTTGTACACATGCTTTCATTCATCTATTAAATATTATGTACATACATGTACATGTATTAATGCATGTATTGCATATTTGTACATACATGTATTGAATATTTTTGTACATACAAGTATGGATACATGTATTAAATCTTTTGTACATATATTTGCTTCATACCAAGATTTCGAATCTAGTACCTACACTTTGCAGGATCTGATCACACTCAAACTAAAGATACATTTGTTCAATGACTTGGACAAATCTGGTCATTAACTTTCAAATATCTAAGTATGTATATGTAATATGTAAGTAACAACATCATCAATATCAACACAGCAATGTTGACAGAAACTGTAGAATCAGATCTACAGTATTCCATAAGCAAACAGAGCAGACCCCGATCAGGTGGCTCATACAGGAGTGTAGGGTGTACTGATCTGAGTGTACTATGTTTGCGACGGTACTAAAAGGCATATTTTTTAAGCAAAGGGTTAATAAATTTCATCTAAGAATAGGTACTTTTGTTAGCTTTCTCCAAGACAGTATCATAAGACCCAGTACAATTAGGACAGTCTGGATATAAGTTTGACATTTATACAGAGCTACAGATAAAGTTACATACCCAAATACCAACACAGTCATTTCTCCACCAAACTGTATACTGTGACCACTCTTTAGAATCGTCTCGAAGAGACGATTCTAAAGAGTGGTCACAATATACAGTTTGGTGGAGAAATAAAGGAGCTATTCTTGAAAATGTATCAATTAACGCATCTTATCTGGACCTCTGTTTATGACAATATTGTTTCTATACTTACAACTGCATCATTAACATCTAAATTTTCCAGGTCCAGCTCAAGCTCTTTCTCCAGATCTGCCATTTCCTTGGCCCCCATCTTTGACTGGACTGGCTCCTCCACTTTCTGTGAAGTCTGGAAGTAAAGTTTGACAAATTCTAAATGTCTGCTTCAAATAAAAAATCTTGTCTACTGTATTTCTAAGTCTAACCCTATCTAATTGCTACTCATTAGAATCTTTTTATTATGATATTATTATTATTATTATTGTTATTATTATTACACAACAGTTATATAGCGCTCTTTTCACACATGATAATGTGCGTTCAAAAGCGCTTCACATCAATAAATTACATTTACAAAACTGAGTACATGTATATTCAATGCATACAGAATATTTAAAACAAAATATTTAAGATATAGATATTCAAAAGAATAATAAAACTGGAATTAATTTAAGAATCACAGTTAAAACCAAATCATCCTTTTCCTTAAGTTTATATGCCCGTAAATCAAGGGAAATAAGACACATACTGTGACTATATTGTGTCAGCTCACTAAAAATGTAATATTCTATGTACAGTGTCAGTACGTCACATAGTTACGACCGTCACCCAGAACCACCTGGCTTGGGTGTTTTGTATGGCATACAACACTGTACATAAAATATTGCCTTACATATGTAGAATAATGGGGTAACAGCATAAGTTCAATTTCGTAGCTAATGCATATAAACTACACAATGCAATACAAAATTTACAGTTAACAACCATTATATACACCCAATATGCAACCCTCTCCAGTCGAACACTGTTGAGCCCCGATGACAACGAGGCCGTACATAAAGGATATAGAGGATAATCCAATTTTGCTACATTCCTCCCCATTTTATTTAACAAAGTTGTAACAGAGTATATCCACAGAAACTTCCCAAACTACTTAGGGAGAAAAATGCCCTTTTATGGGAACCCGAAAAACTTAGCCAAAGTAGAGCTAACAGGAGTATCCCATATAATGTTTTACATATTCCATAGGCAAAATTACAAAGGAATACTATCAGACCAATTGACACTGATTGAGACCAAACTCCCCACAGTGATCTCCCTTGTCACTCTGTGTGGTCATCACTGCCACCATAAGTTTTTTAGCTAGATTTTAGCTAAAATTTGTTTTTGTATTTTTTATTTTTTTGAAAATTGATATCAGCAGTTTTCGATTTTGTTTCATATTTCAGCACCGGTAACACCAATAAAGTAGAAAATAATCAACTTTCCTGAAAAAATAAATTTTGGTAACTTTTTACACAATTATTTATAAAAGACCACTGGTGGAGATTTTTATCACGCCACCGGTTGTTGTAATGTCAAACTTAATTCGGGATGCTGTTCATGAATATGATTCTCAAATTTACCCAAATCCTGAACAGATTAAATGTTTTTGTGGGACAGGATGTAATAGTAAATTTACAAATTGGCTAGGGTAAAAGTTGACAGCCGACATAGCGTCTGCCATGGTTTGATCACATGACGTACACCATGGTCACGTGAATGTAGTGGTGGTAGGGATTTCTTCGGCGTAGCGATTAGGGGAGATAACTGTGTTGGAGGTTGGATTGAGACATACAATGCTGCCTCGTGCCATACACAATG
Organism: Azorinus chamasolen; assembly: GCA_963576725.1. NCBI lineage: Eukaryota > Metazoa > Mollusca > Bivalvia > Cardiida > Solecurtidae > Azorinus > Azorinus chamasolen. Next base: position 22,098,531 of record OY755249.1, read on the forward strand.
GAAAATGTAATTCTAATGAATAGAAGTGAGGTAAGGTTTGGTGGAGAATTCACAGAGGAATAGATGAGAAACATAAATTATGATTTTTTAAGAATTGCTTCTCCACCGAACCCAATGTTGTTACCACTCATTAAACTCGACTCAAAGAGATGATTCTAAAGAGTGGTAACAATACAGGATTTTGTGGTGAAATTATGTTTTTATTATTTGAATACGTATCTTTATCTTAATTCTGAAATATATAAAATATTTCACTCAGATTTTTTTTAATAATATACAATGTATTTCTTATCTATAGGGGAAACTCTATAGGACTGATCCTTACTATTTTATTACCAACCAGCACAGTGTCACAGTTGCATGTATAAACCTGGAAATAACAATTTTAGTCCTAGCGAGACAAAAAGTTTCTTAGCATCTCGTCCAGATCAAATTGCTTGCAAAGATATTTTTTTCCCACTAACATATAAAATCTGCTGTAGGATATAATGACTAAAATGCTGTAAAATGTTCGGTCTCCTGCAAAGGAATATGTCAAAAGCAACATACATTCGTAAAAGCTGTTATTGCAAACAGACCAACTACTGAAGTCCTCAGGGCTGTCGATAAGAAGCGTATTTTGAAAATCTAATTAAAATTATTTTCATATTTCTTCCCCAAACCCAATCTTGCTGCAACTCATTAGAATTGCCTCTCTGAGGCAATGAGCTGCCACTCATTAGAATTGCCTCTCGGAGGCAATGAGCTGCAACTCATTAGAATTGCCTCTCTGAGGCAATGAGCTGCAACTCATTAGAATTGCCTCTCTGAGGCAATGAGTTGCAGCAAGATAGGCTTTGGCTAAGAAATAAGAGATTTTGACATATCAGTACATATATTATAAACAGTCCTGACTACTGCATGAATGGTGAAGTCTGACTTTACCCGGTCATGTGTATAATTTCATGTAAATCTTAAAGGCAGTTATACATTGTATTTTCTGTGAATCTAAAAATAATTGAGCTTATTCCTGATTCCTCTAAATATTCAGACAGCATCAACGTTTTAGAAATAGTTAAAACCCGAACAAAACTGATCTGATACTATTTACTACCAGGTCCCGATAAAATGCGTAAATTAAAAAAAAAATCAGGAATAACTCCTTTATTTCTCAACCAAACCCTATTCTGTGACCTCTCTTTAGAATAATTTCTTCAAGGTGATTCTAAATAGTGGTCACAGCATAGGGTTTGGTGGAGAAATGAAGATTTTAGTATTTGAGGTCGCACATTTATGACTGTAGCTCTGATTTATATCAGTATCATTTAAAGTTATTAAAACATTGACTTATTGAGCTTAATAAGCCCTTATACTTCCAATTAACCTTCTGTACTCTGAATAATTGTCGTCAATTCTAAAAGTACATTTTTCTTTCATTTATCATCAAAATTAAAGAACTTTGTGTGAGCAAGCTGATATATGCCATACCGCCAGAGAAAGTGAAAAAAAGTGGTTCCCCATGACAGATTCCTCTGAAACTCATTCAAGGTTTAATTCATGAAAATTCTTAAAGCAAATTTGAGAAATGAAAGTGCTTGTTGAGCAAAAATGTATGATACACGGACGGACAGACTGATGGACGGACTGACGAAAACTATATACACCGAGCAACTTTGTTGCATGGGGTATAATAATGTGTCACAGTGACAAACAGTTTGTGACCTGATGAGCAGGAGTTATTCGGTGGTTCATCTGGATCAAAACTGCTTGCAAATGTTACTACAGTCTTTAGTGGAGTGCTGAGGTTTAACCCTTTCCCTCATATAAATGCCTTTTCCTGCATTTACAAACAGAAGATCCAGGTTAGGGTCTGCTCTGTTTGCTTATGACATGATATAAATCCGATTCTACAGTTTTCTTCCCTTGGAACTTTTACAGTATAAAAAAAATGTTAATATTCATGATGTCATTATTTCTTAAGTGATTATTGAAATGGGAAAAGGTTATCATGACATAATAGATCCTGTCTTAAGCGGCCATCAAGGAAGGTATAATTATGGGTCAAAAAGGCAGGTGGTAGCTTAATGCAGGTCAAAAGTAATTCAGAAAGCTCCAATAGGAGCTTTTTGCATTACTTTCGCCCTGCATTAAGCAACCACCTGCTTTTTAAAGCTCTCATGTTAAATATATGAAATGGTCGCTTAAGACAGGTTCTACTGTAGTTTTGTTTATTTGTACATCAGTCTCCTCTGCCTTGCTTGCTTGTTATGAAATACTTGAGAACTCCTTGAGCATTTCCTTGAAAACTTCACTAAAGCTTTTCTTCCTTGTATATAAATTAAGCAACAAAAATTTCCCTCTCATGTTCTTGGAAGACAGTACACCTTTAACCCTTTGAATGCTGAATATTCAAAGTGGCCCTTCACCCTTATTGTGCCCGACATGAGTCACTAATGTTGTTTGCAAACAGTGTAGACCCAGATGAGAGGGCTCCTAGGGCTCTGTACTGTTTGTCATGTTACATTTTTCTTTAGAAAAATCCCTAAATATTCACCATAAGCTTACCTGTTTGAATTTGGAATACATGTAGTCCATTAATTTTGAAAACTCAGCGTTGTAAGAATTAAGTGTTTAATCCTTTACTTGAAAAGCGTTTACCCATGCAATAATCATTTCATGTATATTCATTAAATTAATTAAGGTAAATATATAAAAGGGAATTGTTGTCTTAAATAAAACAAAAAAAATTGTATGACCAGATCTATATAATTTCATAAGCAAACAGAGCAGCCCCTGATCAAACAGCTCCTTACAGGAGCTTTCTGATCTTGGTCCACTGTTTGCAAAGGTGATGAAAGCAATTGTTGAAGGAAAGGGTTAACTATATTTAGTATGAAAGGCTTAAATGCTTGATGATTTGGAATGACAAACAGTAGCTCTTGATCAGAGCTATCCTCTAGGAGCCCAATGATCTGGATCTACACTGTATACAAATGCCAGTGCACTCTTCCTGCATTCAAAGGGTCACAAGTAAGTTGCTTTTCAAATAACCATGACAGATTCACTTTCAACATTTAAAGTTGGGTGGAAAAGATGTTACCTTGACCATTTTTAACCGTTTACCTCCTAGAAATGTATTTTCACCCCTTTGCAAACAGAGTAGACCCAGACCTTGTCATCTGATCATGGTCTGCTCTGTTTGCTCAAGAAATAATATGCATGTGATTCTAGTTTTTACCATGGTGAAATTTGCAGCTAATGAATATTCAGTCATTTTTTACATACTAAAATTTGAACTATTTATGAGGTAAATGGTTAACTGATAAAAACTTCTCCACATCTGACCCCTGCAACCCTCAATGCACATATTTCCAGCACCAACAGAGAGTTTGCCAGATTTGACAGGGTAGCACATGTAAGCCAGAACCCCAGCAGACTTATTACCCTAATTACCTTAAGAATTCCGACACACAGGCAAATAGTGAAGACCAGAGGTCCAGATAAGATGTGTCAATGGAACATTTTCAAGAATAACTCCTTTATTTCTCAAACTAACCCTATGTTGTGACCACTCTTTAGAATTGTCTCAAAGAGACGATTCTAAAGAATGGTCACAACATTGGGATTGGTGGAGAAATGACGATTTTAGTATTCAAGTAAACACATTTATCTGTTGCAGATCCAAATCAAACAGCTCCTGAAAGAGTTGTTTGATTATGGTCTACACTGTTTATCAGAATGGTGCAAAATCTACTTCTTTTACTTAAGAAACCAATGCAGAGGGGAGATTGGGTGTCTGAAGAGTTAGGGTAATTTGGGTTTCCCAGTGATTACTATGGATGGCACGCAGCTCTCAGTCTCGGTCACGTCCAAGGCACTGGCCTCAATTTCCTCATCAGACACAAGGTCCTCATTGTCAGAGTCAGTGCCCCAATTGTCCTCATTGTCAGAGCCACTGCCCCAATTGGGCTCAGGGTCATCCGCAAGGCCTTTCAGTACATAGACCATACCCAACTGACTGACCTTATTGGACCAAATAAATTCCGTAAAATTTCGTAAATCAAAACAATGAGTGATTTTTCATGAGTGAAACATTAAAGCAGCAAAACCTGCATATATTCAGACTAGTCTTACAAAAGATAAAACATGTTTTGAATTTGTTTTGAGTGGCTTAATTACCCACTATTCAAACTTGTCTAGCTCATTCTAGAATTACAAAACTTCAGTATACTGTTGAACTTCAATATCTTGAACTTCAAGGGACTATATAAATTAGTTCGAGATAACAGAAGTTCGAGTTATCCGATTTGTAATCTGGACAATGTCTCAAGTTCACAGCTTAATGCAGGTCTACAGTAATGCTGAAATCTCCTGCAGCAGCTTTCAGCATTACTGTAGCATTACTGTAGACCTGCATTAAGCTGTGAAATGTGTTTCTAGATATGCGTAGTGATACATTTTAATAGAGCAATTCTGTATTGTATGCTTTTGGGAGGACCAAACTTTTAATTCCAGTTATCCCGAAGTTCGAGTTATCCGAGTTCGAATATCGAAGTTCAACTGTATTATACCAAACTATAGAGTTTTAGTTAATCCTACCAGGTACTGTATACATCAAACAGTTTGAAGCCAAGTCACTAGGTGTCTTATCTGGAACCAACTGTTTGCAAAGTTATCCCAAATTGATTCAGAGTGTTATCCTTTCCCTCATATACACGCTTTTTCACTCATTTTGCAAACAGAGTAGACCAAGATCAAGAGGAGCCATCTGATCAGGGTCTGCTCTGTTTGCTAGTGGAATTGGAAAGATCTGTTTCTTTACTTTCTAAAACAGCTACAATGTTACATCTTCCATATTTCATTATAAATATTTTGTGTCCAGTTGGTATTGAAATTTGGAATAAATATAGAACAGGGAAAGGGTTAAAAGTGCTAAAAGGGGAACTTTCTCCATTACTTGTATACTATTCTCTGTTTCATAATTTATGTAGCGTAACCCTTAACCTCTAAAATATTTAATAAACAAGAAAATTGTGTCTGTAAGACACAGCCATGTCCCTGTGGTGGTGCTTGCCTAGCTGCTCGTAAAATTCCTAAATCACTTGACTTTGACCTTGGGCTTGCTGGCAGCATGGGTTAGTTGCACAATAAAAGTATGGATGGTGTTTAACGTGTATATGCAATTCCATGCAAATAGCTATAGTGGTTAGTGAAATATAAGACAGTGAAAAAACTGTGTAAGACAACAAACTGCTCGTAAAAAACGTGACACACAGATGGACAGACAAGTGCAAAACTTAATGCCTCCTGACTATAGTCGATGGTGGCATAAAAAGAATGACTGCATGAATAATAACCACTTAATCCATGGATTAATATTTATGTCATAGATAATGATAACATGAATATTCATTAGATTCAAATGTTATAATAGAACACTGACATAGAATTACAGGTTTGTTTTTGTCACAATAACAGATGTCTCCCCCTTCCATCCTCTTTCCAATACACAAGTGTAATGTCTGTAACTCCAAACTTATCAGGGTCTAATTTTTAGTCATCTGGGGCAATAACTCCAACATTATCAGGGGGAGACAATTCAAAAACCCCGGGTACACAACAACACGTGCTGGTCAACATTCCTGTGAAGTTTGGTGACTCTAGTACTAGTGGTTTCACAGATACACATGACACAAAGTAAAGTTTCTCTTATTTTAAGCCATAAGGGGCAGTAACTCTAAAGTTATCAGGGGGAGACAATTAAAAAAACCCAGATGCACAACAACTCATGCTGGTGAACATTCCTTTGAAGACTGGTGACTCTAGCCCTACTGGTTTCAGAGATACATGCAGCACAAAGTTTCTCTAATTTTAAGTAATCATATCAAGGGCAATAACTCCAAAGTTATCAAGGGGAGACAATTCAAAAATCCCAGGTGCACAACAACTCATGCTGGTCAACATTCCTGTGAAGTTTGGTGACTCTAGATCTAGTGGTTTCAGAGATATGCACGACACTAAGTAAAGTTTTGTCTAATTTTAAGTCATCAGGGGCAGAAACTCCAAAGTTAACAGGGGGAGACAATTAAAAAAACCCAAGACAAAACAACTCATGCTAGCGAACAATCCTGTGAAGTTTGATGATGCTAGCCCTACTGGTTTCAGAGATATGCGCGACACAAAGTTGGTATAAATTTAAGTGTTCATATCAGGGGCAATAACTCAAAAATTATCAGGGGAGACAATTCAAAAAACATAGGTGCACAACAACTCATGCTGGTGAACATTCCTGTGAAGTTTGGTGACTCTAGTACTAGCGGTTTCAGAGATACGCGCGACACAAAGTTTTTCTAATTTTAAGTCATCAGGGGCAATAACTCCAAAGTTATCAGGGGGAGACAATTCAAAAACTCCAGGTGCACAACAACTCATGCTGGTGAATATTCCTGTGAAGTTTGCTGACTCTAGCCCAACTGGTTTCAGAGATACGCGCGACAAGTTTGTGACGGACAGTCAGACGGACGGATGGACGTTCAGACAACTCTGACAAAAACAATATGTCTCCCCATAAATGGGGGAGACATAATTCATGAGCAAACAGAGTAGACTCTGATCAGATGTGCTACAGGAGTCATCTGATACGGGTCTCTCCTATTTACGAATGCGTGAAAATGCACTTTTATGGACTAAAGGGTCAAAACAGGCCTCAAGGTTATAGAACATTTTACTTGAGTTTGAGATAATTCTCAAGCATCTGATACTTGAGAATTATCTCAGACTCAGAAGTTTTATAGCCTTGAGCCCAGTTATCTGTCCCGGATGATCTATCTGAGAAAGCTTTCCTAAATTAGAACAGTAAGTCAAAGGCCTCCTCCTCTATCTTATTCCTTTCCTGTGAAAAATGTCGAAAACTCTAGTAATGGAAATCAGATCAAAACCAATGTTATAGATGCACAAGATCCCATGATAGTAAGAATAAATACAAAGTTTGCACAAAACCTTGGTAAATATTGCTGGATGGAGAACTCTCTCTGTCTGTTTCTACCATTGCCAAAAAATCCTTTGTTCATGTACCATATATGGACAGATTCCAGTATATCTCCTCATAACTTTGTTATTAACTATTATTTCAAGAGATACTCATAACAACACATACTTGGAAAAGCATTTAAGAAGGTACAGCATAAGAAATGTATTAGTAACTAACTACGCCAAGCCAATTCCACACCCCACAAGTACCTCTTCAGTTTGTTCTGCCTGGACTGGTTCTGGGGCTGCAGGCTTACTTTCTGCATTCTCAGCCTCTGGATCTGATTCCCAGTCTAAATCTTTGTCCTATACACATTTTACAAAGGGTACAGTTATAGTCAAAGGGACCTATCTAAATAGTTTTTACTAAACATTGCTCCAAATATCTGCAGGTCTAAATAAATACAATATACACATACACAGCATTAAGTTCTCTAAGGCCATCATATTTAACACTTTACCATATATATACACCTTTGAAAATTGAGTGGACCCTGATAAGATAGCTCCTACAGAAGCCTTCTGATCAGGCTCTATTCTGTTAGCTTATGCAATATTATAGATCCTATTCTAGTTTCTGCCTTAGCCAAAAATGTGTTCTCATGAATATTCATCATGTCATTATTTCTTACATGAATATTCTTGGAGTAAAAGGTTAACCCTTCCCTTCATAGTAAAGTCTTTACATGCTTTAGCAAACAGAGTAGATCCAGATCAAATAGCTCCTATAGGAGTCGTCGGATCAGGATTTGATCTGTTACTTAAGGTATACTTTAGATAAAATTCTGCAGTTTCTGCCTGCCAGAGGGAAAAGGTGCGGTATTCATGTGCCATTTTGAAAAATAAATCTAATTTATATTAATGATGGCAGTATTTCTTACATGAAAGAGTTAACAGAAAGAGAAAGCAAAACATTTGTGTGCCCTTCAACAGAAACCTTCAGCAACACTGGCATGCAATAACCGAGTACAGATTGGAAAAATAAAAATATTGTCAAAGGGCAAATCATAGGAATCAATTTCACTGAAACTCATAGAATCTCATTTCACCATGTAACCCTTTACTTGATAGAAACACAAATTTACTCATTTGCAAACAGAGTTGACCAAGATCAGGCAGCTGCTGTAGGAGCTGTCTAACAGAGCCTGCTACACTTGCTTACAAATAATATGTAATACTTGATTCTACAGTTGCTATGACAAAAACAATTCTGTTGTAGTTATATGCCCTTATATATATATTCATAAAGTTACATTTTGTTACATGAATATTCATCAGGTAAAGCGTTGAAAGCAAAGGAAAATTGGTTACTGGGGATAAAGTTATAACCCTTTACTTCATGAAAATGCATGCAAGAAGTAATGACAACATGCATATCAATTGGCTGTATCTTTATAACACATATGAACAAACACATTAACTCTTTGCATGTTATTTTTCGTCATAAACAATTGTCGTCTGCTTCAATTCTTCAAATAAACTTTCTGTCGTTTCTTTACAAAAACATGGTCAAGGTGACAAACAGTTTGGATCCTGATGAGACGCCGCATTTTGCGGCTTATTATCTGGATCCAAACTGTTTGCATAGGTAATCACAGTTTCGCCGCTAGCGTGTAAAGAGTTAATATTTAACCAAGACAGAATGCGGAAAATCAGATCTATATTATATCTGAAACAAACAGAGCAGACCGTGAACAGAGGAATCCTATAGGAGCCATCTGATCTGAGTCTAATTTGTTTGTACAGACATAGAAAGCATAAAGGGTTAATATCTAACATATGACAAGTATTCAACATGAAATTTCTAACATGTGGATGGTCATCATTATTTCTTTTATCCGAAGATTCCGAGACAAGTCGTGTGCCAAAATTTCAAAATTGGCCAAAAGGTTGGTACATTTAACATGAAAATCTAAAAGAACCAAATTCAGTGTTGCTTAGAAATGATGACTTTTTCTTTTGTTTGGCCTTCAGTATTAATACATACCACACAGAAATATCACTGTATTTGCTGAATTCTAAAGTCGTCATGTATTCTCAAGTGTTAGCTGCTAAATTGTTAACTGTTACCCAACTATCTGGGAACTGACTTGTATTGGTAAACAGCTTGGATCCAGATAAGATGCTGATGAACTCAACGTCTCATCAAGATCTGTATGACACTAAGCTAGTAGTATTTTAAAAGCTTGTTCAAAATGGAAGCTGTCAAAATTGCACCAAATCAAAATTTGAGCAGGCATTATTTTTTCACAACTGGGTAATATTCGTTACATAGTCATGTAATGACTGGGTATGGGATGATACCTGGTTAGTAAATGTCATACCCGGCGAGGCGAAGCCGAGCTGGGTATATTTACTAAGCAGGTATCACCCCGTACCCATTCACTACATGACTATGTAACGAATTTACACCACCAATGGCCAGTCTATATTCCATCAGTGCTCCAGATAAGGGGAGTTAAGCTGATTTCTTTATTGGCGGTAAACATGAAGCCACATTGATGTTCAGATAATAATCTTGTTGGGCTCTACGCTGGCAAGGGAAGTAACCTAGTGTATTGATTTTTCCAGTGACTGTGTATAAGTATTACTCTCCGATCATGTGACAGAATGCAATCAATCATAAACATGGATGTCACCAAATAATTATCAGAGGTGGGGTAAGGATTAATACTATGCCGCATCTGCACTGTTGAACAACACTATACTATAAGTGTTACTATATGCCTATAATCACTCTTCATAAGCTCCGAGTAATCACAATACTGTAGATGAGAGATGTTTTGATCTCTCTAAATATCTCATTTGTCACTCAAACCCTGCCCAAAGGTTATTTAATTTTTTGCTTGAGTCTGATATCATCTCAAGCATCTGACAAATCGGATACTTGAGAATGATCTCAGACTCAGAAGTTTTATAACCATGGGCCCTTATCTTGCTTGTATTCATTAGAATTGACTTGTAAATGTGATTCAAATGAATACAATCATGACAGGAGTTTAGTGGAGAAATACAGAAAATATTTCACAACACTTTTATGCCTCCCAACTAAAGCCGAATGGAGAAAGTAAATGGAGTGAGGAAACAACTGAGTAGGAAAGGAGACACATCTTATGTCATTCTTAAGCAGTTCAGAGTAATACTGACACCTTGAGCTTTTGATTGATTACAAACAGTTAGGTAAGGAGTTATTAGGAAGTCTAGACAAATTCATTTTTATGTCTTCCCCAAACCCTGCATTGCTTGTAATCATTACTATCACCTTTACCAGATGATTCTAATGAGTACCAACAAGATGGGTTTAGGTGAGTAACAAGAGATCTTGACAGATGAGAACTCCACTTATCTACAGCTCTGAGAAAGTTTCAACTGAAATGTGACTTATGTTACATGTTATAAGGCTATAACCCACCTCATATTTGGATTTTGCCTGAGGCTCCTGAGCTTCTACAAAATCTTCATCATCGTCGTCCTCAGTCTTTGGGGGTCGATAACTGAAAGCCCCTCGTTCCTCCGCTGCTGCCATTTCCTCCATGGGATTTCTCTCTGAATTGGCCTGAAGTACAAATACATGATAAAATAGATAACATTTTTAAGAATAGCTCATTCATTTATTCAGTAAACCTAATGTTGTGACCACTCTTTAGAACTCTTTAGATTGGTTACCGGAAATCTATGTCCGGTTCCGGAACGCGAATTTCAGGATGTAACGAGTCAATTTACAGCACAAAAAATCCGTTCCCCACGACTTTCGTCCAGATCGCGAGTTTTCCGGATTAACGAATTCCGTATTAAGGAGACATCACTGTATTTGAAAACGCACCTTTATCTATAGCTCTGGACTGTAATAAACAGTTTAGCTCTAATTAGTCATTTACAAAAAAAAAAGGTTCCATTTACAAAGTAAACCAATATCAGACAACTCCTGAAGGGGATCTGATCAGGGTCTGCTCTACTTGCTGACAAAATAGAAATTTGATTCTAGTTTCTACCATGGTAAACAAGGGAATCTGTAGAACCGATGGATGCTCCCCCGAATAAATGCTAGTTCCAAAAGGGCTTTTTTTTTATATAAATAACAAAGGGCAATAACTCCTAAATTATGTAAAAAAGAGTGATGATTCTTGTGCATTGCATTTCTCCTCATCAAGATCTATCTATCTATGGAGTTTCGTGTTGATACCTATTATAGTTTTTGTGTTATGCTCCAGACAAAATTTAAGTATGAAAATTAACAAAGGTCAATAACTCCTAAATTATGCATAAGAGAGTTATGGTTCATGTGCACTGCACTTCTCCTCATCGAGATCAATCTACATATGAAGTTTCATGTTGATATCTATTACAGTTTTTGTGGTATGCTCTGGACAATGTTATGACGGACGAACAAACAACAAACAAACAGACAAAAAAAGCGGCGACTATATGCTCCCCCAATTCCCATTCGGGGAGCATAGAAATTCCCTTGTTCATAACGTCATTATGAAAATCAGTAAGTGAATATCAGAAGTCATTACTTCTTACATGGATATTGATCAGGTAAAGGGTTAATTAATTTGAGACTTACGGGTACTTGTAGGAACTTTGCTGCAGGTATTCTCATTTGCCTTTGTGGGGCCAGGAACTGTTCACACTTGACAGTGTCTGCAAAGCCAGGGAACAGATTTTCGTATTCTGCTGGATCAGCTAGGGAAGAGGCTGCCTTCTTGTTCGGCAGCATGTCTCTCCACAGACCTACAATCCTAGAAAACAAACACCAGCATATTGCTGTGATATTTCTAGCCATGTCCGAGTAACAAGATAATATTAAATTGACCTGGTGCCTAAAAATAAAACAGCTTGGTCAGGTTCAGCTCTATTTGCTTATGGAATAATATAGATCTGATTCTACAGTTTCTGCAATAGTTAACAATTTTAACAAATTCAGCTACTACAGTAATATTCCTAAGACCAATATTCCTTATATGAGCAATCATCAGGTAAAAAGTTAAGAACTGAGAATATCTTACCGTGACACTTGACTAGGGAGGTAGGTTCTAGCAAAGAAGGCCGCCTCAGGGATACGGCCTGTGCTTATTAACACTTCCATGGCATTCTCAAGCCTGAAAAAACAAGGCAAATTTGTCTATCTGCATTAAATCCTGACAGGAGTATTAACATGAGTGTTCGGAGGAACACATGAGTCACCTGCTCGCAGCTGATACAAAAACTGTTAATATGCTGGAGTGCGAAAAACAGAACAAAGGGGAATAACTCAAAGTATTGCATGCAGTGATGAACCTAAGTTATATCATTGGTCCTCAATGAGAGAAAGACACATGTGAAATTTGGAAGCCCTATGGTGATTAGTTTAGGAATGACAGCCAAAAAAAGGAAAGTGTGATGGACAGACAGACAGACGGAAGGACGAACGGACGGACAGACGACGGAAAAGTGATCCCTAAGTGACACACTGCCTCTCGGCAGGTGACACAAAAACTGACATGTGGATTAAATCCTGTTCATTAAATCCTGACTGGTGTATTAAAAACTGACATGTGGATTAAATCCGGTGCATCAAATTCTGCATTAAATCCTGAAAGGTGCATTAATCCTGACAGGTGCATTAAATCATGACATTAAATCCTACCAGGTGCATTAAATCATGACATTAAATCCCCAGGTGCCCTTCGCATGCTATGTCTCAACAACAACTCCATCACATTATTTATTTAATCAGAAGTCATAAGTATCTAAAACATACCAATAGATAGTTTTTCTGACCCAACCAAAAAAAAATTGATTTTTTTT
>OY755249.1:23911528-24104028 GCA_963576725.1 Azorinus chamasolen
AATTATGATTCCCAATTATTAAAACACATTTTTTCCAAAATGACAAGAAAAAGGCCCGGTTTAACCCCTTTACACACCATTGTAAATAGAGTCGACCAACACCAGAAGGCTTCTTTAGGAGACATATTATCAAGGTCTGGTCTGCTTGCTTATGCAGTAACACAGATTTAATACTACACTTTCTGCAAAAGTCAATTAATCCTGTGTTCATGTGTATATGCCATTATAATGACACATGTAATCAATCTAACATTCATGAGTATTCATCAGGTAAATGATTAACTCTTTACACGCTAGCGGTGAAACCGTGACTACCTATGCAAACAGTTTGGATCCAGATGAGACGCCGCATAATGCGGCATCTCATCAGGATCCAAACTGTTTGTCACTTTGACCATATTTTTGGCAAAGAAATGAGAGAAAATTTATTTTTAGAATTGAAGCAGACGACAGTTGTTGCAGATGAAAAATTACTTGGCGTGCAAAAGTTAATTAACAATCCAAAGGAAAGATGAATGAATGGAGTTTTGTGATTTCCGTATTACCTATTACAGTAGAACCACTCTATTGCGACCACTTAATGAATAAACATGGGTGTCTTTATAAGCAGGTGGTTGCTTAATGCAGGATGGAAGCTATGCAGGAGCTTTCTGCATAACTTTCGTCCTGCATTAAGCAGCCACCTGCCTCTGCCATCCAGAATTGTGTCCATTGTTGGTGGTCGCATTAGAGGTGTATTTTTACTGTACTTGCTTATTGGTGTATAATTACTGACATTCTCTACTTGTTGCTATTTTAGATTGGTATACAGATACAGAAACTGGAACCTGCTGTGGAAGGGTCTAGGAACAACAAATCTAAAGGACAGAGCATAATAAATTTTGCTGTCAGCAAATCTTCAGTCAATAAAAATTCACCTGAGAAAATGAAACAAACCAACAATTCAGAGATAAATTTAAACATTGGCAAATCAAAAAGTGTTTCACACGAGGACCATACTGAGATTACTGTAGATAACGACCAATCAGAGAGCGTTTTGCATGAGTCTGATGCTCCTGGATGGAGTACAGAGAGTGATTTACAGGACAGAATCAGAGAGGATGGGACTAGTTCACCAGTTAACCTGCTAGAAGACATAGCCTGGTAAGTGTCATAGTTAACTTTCTTGAACCCCATGTAGCTACAGAAAAGAAGCATTGAACTTCATCTTAATTCTCAGCAAAGCCCTATGTTGTTTATACTGACTTTCCCCGGGCTGATTCTAAGGAGTGCCAACTAAATAGGGTTTGATAGTGAAATACAGGCAATATTTTATCCACATGTCTACTCCATGAATGATTGTGTAAGAAATAATGACATCATGATTACCAATTGGATTTTGTTTATAATGGTTCATGAAAACAGGATTTGTTGGCCATGGCATGGTGTCTTGATTTCTTCCATAAATATTCAAAAGGGAAAGGGTTAAGTTGTTACCATACATATGTCATCTTGAAGTGTAGAAATGCCTTCCTGGGATAAATAAATAAAATCTGAATATATAATCATGTGTATTAAACCGTGTATGCTTATACTATATAGGAGACAGGTTTCCCCACACAAGCTACCTCCACTTCCCAGCCTGCCTGACTTAAGCCAGAGCTTGGTACGAAGTCCAACAATGGCACAAACTCCTGTGGGTCACAGCATAGAGGCACAGAGTGACGACTACTTTCCATCTCCCTCACAGGTATGCATAGGCTTTGCATGATTTGAGTCTCATGTAAATGGCTAGGAAGCATAGCCAACAGTCTACCCAGATCGAATGCTATATGAAGGAAGTTTTAAAAACATTTTTTTTTATTTATTTTTCAGCCAAAGCCTGACTTGCTGGTACTTAATGGAATCCCCCCAAACCAACAAGATAGGGTTTGGTTGAGAAGTAAGAGATATATAGGATCTGTCACGATTTTTCATTTGAGATAAGTTTTTGTCAAATGAAAACGAGTGTCAGATTCTTATCACATAACTGCAATGCTTTTGATGTGAATGTACACGTTTGTTTTGATTTTTTTTTTTTTAGGAATCGTGTGTCGTTATTGTGTGATGTCACATCATTCTTATACTACAAATGTCAGATATAAACAAATACGTGATGGTTATATTAACCCGGAGACAGGCAAAGTTATATGATAAAACTAGATCACTTCTTCCTGTAACCATCTTGTTAAGTGACATAACAGGGTGTTATCCAGGATCATACAGGTTTATGAATCAATAAAATTCAAGCAGGAGGGCCATGATGACCCTGTATGGCTAAAGAAACCCATTTTTTATGCCCCCCCCCCCGATCAGATCATATTGTTTTTGCCCTGTATGTCTGTTTGTTTGTCTGTTTGTTTGTCACCAACTTTAACATTGGTCATAACATTTGAGCCAGTACAGATAGAGACTTGATATTTGGCATCCATATGTATCACGTAAAGCCGCACATTTTGAGGGTGACATGTCAAGGTCAGAGGTCAAATATATAGGTCAAATCACCAACTTTAACATGGCCATAACTTTTGAACCAGTAGAGATAGAGACTTGATATTTGGCAAACATTATTTTCATGAAGCTGCACATTTTGAGGATAGGGGGTGACATGTCAAGGTCAAGGTCATCCTTTAGTGTTAAAGATCAAATGTCTGTCAGCAACTTTACATTGGGCATTACTTTTGAATCAGTAGAGATAGAGACTATATATTTTGTATTCATGTATATCTCTTAATGCCGCACGTTTATAGTGGTGACATGTCAAGGTCATCCTTCAATGTCAAAGGACAGATATATAGGTCAAATCACTTACTTTCGAACCAATAGAGATAGAGACTTGATATTTGGTATGCATATGTATCTCATGAAGCTGCACATTGTGACATACACAGTCATCCTTCAGGGTTAAAGGTCAGATGTTTGTTTGTTTGTCTCAACTGTAACATTGGGCATAACTTTTGAAGCCACACATTTTCATGGGTGACATGTCAAGTCAAAGTCATCCATCAAGGTCAGATGCCAGATATATAGGTCAAAGCACTTACTTTTGAACCAATTGAGATAGAGACTTGATATTTGGCATGCATGTGTATCTCGTGAAGCCTCACATTTTGAGTGTTGACATGTCAATGTCAAAGTCATCCTTCAAGGTCAAAGGACAAATGTATAGGTCAAAGTTTACATTCACTATACTATTTGATTTAGTACAGATATAGACTTGATATTTGGCATGTGTATCTCATGCAGTAGCATGTATTGTGTTGTGACATGACATGTCAAGGTCAAGGTCATCCATCAAGGTCAAAGCTCATATCACCAACTTTACATAGAGACTTCATATTTAGCATGCCTATGTATCTCATGGAGCCTAAGGCCAGCTAGCCTATTAGGGTGGTGTGTGTGTTGGGGGGGGGGGGGGGCATAGTGTAGTGTTTCACAAACACATCTTGTTTGCCAATCCATGAAATTTGTTCAATATATAAACTGAGTAAAACGAAAATAATGCCAAGAAAAAGTAACGAAACCATATTTACCCTTTACTCCATAAATACGCCTTTCTATGCCTTTGCAAACAGAGAAGATCCAGATCAGATGGTTCCTTTAGGAGCCATCTAAAATCAGGGTCTGCTCTGTTTGCTTATGATATGATTCTACAGTTTCTGCCATGGCTAAACATTCCTGTGTCCATGTACTACCGTACTTTGGGAATAATTGGCCGTGGTTAATAATTGGCCTAATTCGCCACCAGGTGTGGAAGGGCGAAAATTTAACATACCAAAATATATCCGTGACAAACAAATAACACTTTATTGTCGGCGATATGTAACTTCTCTATTGTATACACACATCTTAAATTAACACCTACCCCAAACACTACCGTATAAATGCGTGGCATACACCAACAGCGATTATGTGCTTGAGCGTTTATCACGCTTTATCACTGTTTTCTTGTATACTTAGTGTATATTTAGTGTGTAATTCAATCATTTGCTCACACACGTCGACACACCACAGAAGCACAATGACGAACCAAAGCAAATCTATTTTATCTTATTTAAACCGAAACAAAATGATGTTTCATTTTATTTATGATTCTGGTGACAGTGATTGCCATTTCGAGGCATTGTGCAACGAGGAACTTGACAAAGTGTACTCTGACAAATCAACTTATAAATGTGGGAAATATAACGTATTGTCACCGGACGTAAGGGCAAAAGTTTGAAAATATGCGGCGGAATACGGGACTCCATTTTGTTTGTATAATATAAAACATGTACACAACTCTCGTCTCTCTTTCTTTTATTACTGGTATTTAAGGCATAGAAAATCAAATTTATTGTTTCTAAGTTTTCTAATTTTATTCAAATAGTTTACATTAATATAGTCTGAACACGTGACTCAAAAACAAACAAATTATCAGCTTAACTGATTTACTGTATACCGATACTCATCATTTTATCCCTGGAATTAGACATGGCCGGAAACAACATCTCCTAAGTACTCCTTGTATTTCTGTTTTAACAATAAAAATTGGAAGACTCAAAATCAACCAAAGGTAGAATTATCTTTTCCACGTTCGATTCATACACGTTTTTATTTTTGTCCCCTTTAATCCCGGAATGGTGAAAATTAAACTGACCAAAATAAAACACTGGCATTTTGAGACAAAGTGGCGAAAATATCACGAAGCCAATTATTCCCTAAGTACGGTATTATGACAACTCTGATTAATATTCCTGATGTCTTTATTTCTGACATGGAGGAAAGATTTAGCATAAATATTGAAAATCAGGTATAGTGGCATATGCTCATGGAAGTTTTTGCTATGGCAGAAACTATAGAATCAGATCTAGGATATTTCATAAGCAAACAGCATACCCAGTAGGAGTCATCTGATCTGGTCTACTCTGTTTGCAAAGGCATTCAAAGGCATATCTGTGGAGTAAAGGGTTAAATGAATATAGGTGGAGCAGATAGATCTGTGTCTACACTATCTATTGCCTGACCAAATAGTTATAGTACGTATTGTAGTTTTCATTAAAGTTTTACATTTCTTGTTCAGGTTGATCCGGATGTACTAAATGAGCTACCCAAAGAAATCCGGGATCAGATAGAAAAAGAGCTGCTGAGCAGAAGAAAGAAACGACAATCAGACCCTGCTGCCGGGATAGAGCCTGGGAGACAGTCTGATGCAGGTTGTTCTCATTGGCAACAAGATAGGGGAGACAACTCTAATGTGCAGTCGGCACCAGTTGTTGAGAAGAACCATGATAATAGTGTGATAGAAGCGTTACCTTCTCCCTCTCAGGTTTGTGATAGCTTTGACCCCTTTCAGTGCGGGACACGAGTCACTAATGCCCTTTCAGCATTAAAAGGGTTAACCTCGAACATGGAATTTGACAATGGCAGAATGTGTAGAATTAGATAAAGGTAATCAGATCAGACACTGATCAAATGGCTCCTACAGTAAAGGGTTAACTGAATATAGGTGGAGCAGTCAGATCTAGGTCTACACTATCTGCCAAAGATTGTTTGACCAAATATTAACCCATTCCCTCATATTGATGCCTTTTGACGCCTCTGTAATAGTCATTTTTTTGAAACCATTGTGATAAAAAGAGCAAAAAACACAGTAGTACCTGAAGACATTAATGTGCAAGTAGGCCCCTCTAAGATCAAACCGTCTTTGTGTATAAAGAATCTCGGTACATGGCTCGATTCACAAATGGATATGGCATCACACATCAATTCGGTGTGTAGGTCTAGTTATGCACAGCTCCGACGAATAGGTCATATAAGAAAGTACCTCTCACCTGATGCTACCAAGACTTTGGTGAACTCTCTGGTTACATCAAAAATAGACTACTGCAACTCATTGCTGCACGGAATTTCGAAAAACACACTGCAGAAACTTCAAAGAGTTCAAAACACAGCAAGCCCGCATCATAACCAGGACTCCTCGATATGATCATATCACGCCTGTTTTGAGAGAACTTCATTGGCTTCCGGTTCAACATCGCATTGAATTCAAAATTCTGACACTTACGTATAAAGCCATGCACAATGAATCCGCCAAGTACATTGTCGACATGCTTGACGTGTATCGGCCCCGCAGAGAATTAAGGTCAGCAAGTAGCTCCTTGTCGTTGGTTGTACCAAAAAGTCGTAAGGTAAAATACGGTGAGAGAAGTTTCATGAATGCAGCTCCAAAACTCTGGAATGCTCTGCCATCAGGCATTAGAGATGCAAGCTCACTGGCATGTTTCAAAAGATCTCTGAAAACACATTTCTTCAACATATACTACTAGGACAGTTTAGGAAAAGTAGCTTATAATCATCAATTCTCATACCTTACAATTCCTTTGCCATTGCAGCCCTTGGGATATGCTGTAGGAATCAATCTCTCATTGACCGAATAGATAATCATGTGGTTCCTACCGGTTAGTGATTTCATATTTATTGTATATCATATTTATTGTATATATATTGCTTATAATTCACCGACTTGGTATAAATAATCATGTGGTTCCTACCAGTTGGTGATTTTATACTTATTGTATATTTATTGCATATCTTTCATTGACTGGGTGGATAATCATGTGGTTCCTACCGGTTAGTGGTTATACATTTATTGTATATCTATTCCATATCTTTCATTGACCGGGTGGATAATCATGTGGTTCCTACCGGTTAGTGATTTTATATTTATTGTATATATATTGCATACATTTCATTGACTGGATGGACGATCATGCCGTTCCTTCCGGTTTATGATTTCATATCTATTGTATATCTTTTGTATATCCTTCACTGACCGTCCGGCTAGTGATTTTTATATTTATTGCATATCTATTGTAAATCTTTCATTGTCTGGATAGATAATCATGCGGTTCGTTCCGATTATTGATTTCATCCATGTACAGCGCTTTTGAACGCACATATCCCGTGTGAAAAGAGCGCTATATAAATGTGGTATAATAATAATAATGATAATAATAATTTGCTCCATAGGAACAAATGCCCTATTTATCACAATGGTTTCAGTACTACACAATTCTAAAGTTTTCCTTTTTGCTAGTAAATGCTCCTTTTTATGCCCCCAAAGGCGGGCATATATTATAGTGATCGCATTGTCCGTCCTTCCGTCTGTCCGTCCGTCCATCTGTCCTTCCGTCCATCCCAAATTCGTGTCTGGTCTGTAACTTCTTCATCTATCAATGTATTTCGATATAACTTGCCACAAATGTTCACCAGACAGAGACGATGTGTCACGTTCAACTCCCTGGTCCATGGGTCAAAGGTCAAGGTCACAGGGTACAATTACTTTGTCACAAATTTCGTGTCCGGTCTGTAACTTCTTCATCTATCAATGGATTTCAATATAACTTGGCACAAATGTTCACCACACAAAGACAACGTGTCGCGTTCAATTCCCAGGTCCAAAGGTCAAGGTCACAGGGTAAAATAACTTTGTAACAAATTTCGTGTCCGGCCTGTAACTTCTTTATCTGTCAATGGATTTCAATATAACTTGCCACAAATGTTCACCACACAAGGACGATGTGTCGCGTTCAACTCCCTGGTCCTTGGGTCAAAGGTCAAGGTCACAGGATACAATTACTTTGTCACGAAGTTCATGTCCGGTCTGTAACTTCTTCATCTATCAAATGATTTCAATATAACTTGGCACAAATGTTCAATAAACAAAGACACTGTGTCAACTCCCTGGTCCATGGGTCAAAGGTCAAGGTCACAGGGTACAATTTTTGGGGGCATTTGTCACGTGACTGTGACATCTCTTGTTGGTAGATTTATTCAAAGAGGTTGGGTCTAAAAATAGCCTATGAGGTAAATGGGTCTAAAAATAGCCTATGAGGTAATGGGTTAAGGATACAGGTTAGTGTTATAGTTTTCTAAAATGTTCATATTTCTTGTTCAGGTTGATCCGAAAGTACTGAATGAGTTACCCAAAGAAATCCGGGATCAGATAGAGAAAGAGCTTCTGAGCAGAAGAAAGAAACGACGATCAGACCCTGCTGCCGGGATAGAGCCTGGGAGACAGTCTGATGCAGGTTGTTCTAATTGGCAACAAGATAGGGGAGACAACTCTACTGTGCAGTCGGCAACAGTTGTTGAGAAGAACCATGATAATAGTGTGATAGAAGCGTTACCTTCTCCCTCTCAGGTTTGTGATAGCTTTGACCCCTTTCAGTGCGGGACACGAGTCACTAATGCCCTTTGCAACCACTGTAGACCCTAATGAGAGGGCTTTTAGAGAAGCCCTCTCATCAGGGTCTGCACTGTTTTTCAGTGCTCATACTCTGATTACAGGGCTCATACAGGAGTCGTCTGATCTGGGTCTACTCTGTTTGCAAAGGTGTCAACAAACCCCCATGTCTGAGAAAGGGTTAAATGAAGCAGTCTTTGAAGAAATTTTGTGATTAATCAGTTGCCTTAAATGACATCTCTGCCTGTATACCTACAGGAGTCGTCTGATCTGGGTCTACTTTATTTGCAAAGGTGTGAAAAAGCATTTATATGAGAAGGATGATTCCCTGTTAGTGGCTTTTTACATTTAAAGTGTTTTGTTTCCAGATTGACCCAAGCTGTCTGAGTGCCTTGCCTGAATCCATGCAACAAGAGCTAAAGGAAGCTTATGCCAGGCAGAATGCTAGAGTTATACCAACTGAAAGGGCTTCTAGTATGATGAACCTGCAACAGGCTAGCTCTCCTTCCAAATCCCCTTCCAAGTCTCCTTCAAAAGTATTATCTAAAAGGTTGGTTACATTATTAAATCATACAGATTTGATTATAATTTTTCCTTCAAAGTCAAAAAAGCCTGTGTTAGGATCGTTCTGTTTTACTTTCACCTTGCTTAAACCAACCACCTGCCTTTAACACAAAATACTTGATGTAAGTTTTACTGTAAATACGCTTTCTACGCCTTTGCAAACAGAGTAGACCCAGATCAGATGGCTCCTGTAGGGGCCGTCTGATCTGACTCTGCTCTGTTTGCTCATGATATAATATAGATATGATTCTATAGTTTCTACCATGGGCAAACAAATCCTGTGCCCATGTGCTATTAGAACAGTTAATCTAATTAATATGTATGATGTCATTAACTTTTATTTGAATATTCATGGAGTAAAGGGCTAAGAGAAAACAATGTTACAGAAATTAATGGACGTATTAGGCTAAGCTCTGGCTGACTCCAAATTGATTTCAGAAAAACATTACAAGTATTAAGGCGTTCACAACAAAGCTGACAGGAGTGAGTTGAAAGTGAAAATGTGAGAGAGAAGGTTTGAGAGTGGGTATATAGCAGTTAGTGTGTTGGTTGGTCTGTCTGTGGCACAAATCCTGGTCATGGCACCAAAGTGTTTGATTTGCAATCAAGGCAGCTGAGTGGGGGTATTCCATCACCATAAGTAATAGTTCTAGTTGATTTTACAACAGATCCTGGTGACTCATGGGATGTAAAACATCGTGTTTCCAGTTATTAGTAGCAATCAAATTTCTAATTTTTAATTTGTCTGTTTCGAAGAAATGTCGAGCTATTGTAATCATTGGGTAGTAGTTGTAGGCATTGGCATCGGCGTAGGTGTGCATAAACTTTAATGTAGCTGATTAATTAAAAAGTATAAGAGGTAGGTAGGTTGGTGGACAAGCACCAAATCAGTCGAGCACTGTCGATGCATGTGGCTCTTGTTTTATACAATCAACTCTTTCCTTACCATGCTCTTCAGCACTATGTTATTTTTAAATTGCATTGACTGATTATAAAGTCGTTCTGTTCTGCAAAATTTTGAAAATATGAGCAGAATACAGCTTTAATTGCTATATATTGCAGGAGCAATAACTGGATCAAAAGGTAATATATGCCCTGTGGCTAGAAAGGTCTGGGAAAATTGTGTTATGCTAGATAGCTGTAGATGGATTTTGGGGTATATTTCCACAATATTTCACAGCACATATAACTACCAAATTATATGAAGATTCATTCATAGGCTGTTCTTAGATCCAACCTCTTTGCTCTATTTAACACAATAGTTTTAAAAGGTGACTTTTACAGAGGCTGTAAAAAGCATAAAAATGAGGGAATTGGTTAAAACTTACATAATAAGACATATCGTCTGTCAAAGCCTGCCCCACTTAGCCTTCAATTTAAATTTAATTTTGGCTGTAATATTGTGTTCATCTTTCAGATTGATGTTACACACATGGGTAGGTGCATATGGCTAGCTATGCCCCTGTATTGATATCCTCTAATTTTTGTGTTAAAACAGATCACCAGCTAAGAAAAGTCCTCAGTTTAAGGTCCCTAGGGGACAACCCAGTGCAAGGGGCCGGAAGAAAGGGACCTCAAAAAGGCTTGTGTTTAAAGACCAATCAGCCAAAAACAAACAGGTATAGTTTTTTCAATATTTTATGAAACATTCTTCACAGTTTTCAATAAGTAACCCTTTATTCCATACAAACACCTTTCTACTCCTTTACAAACAGAGTAAACCAAGATAGTGGCTCCTGGAGGAGCCATCTTATCAGGGTCTGCTAGTTTGCGTATGGAATAATGTAAAGCTGATTCCACAGTCTCTGTCATGACCAAAGATTCTCTTGTTCATATGCCATTAAAAAAGTTATGTTAATGAATATTCATTTGGTCATTAATCATGAGGTAACAAGTTAAATATTAACTGTAAACCCTTTTCCTCCATGAATATCCATGTGATAAATAATGACATCATGAATATTAATTAGATTAATTGTTATAATAGCACATGGACACAGGAATTTTTGGCCATGGCAGACACTGTAGAAATATTATATCATATCATTATATTTTATCATAAGCAAACAGAGCAGACCCTGATCAGACGGATCCTATAGGAGCCGTCTGATCTGGGTCTGCTCTGTTTGCAAAGGTGTAGGAAGGCATATTTATGGAGTAAAGGGTTAAAGATGAATTGCAAAATAAGCTATCTGGGCACTTCATTAATTGAAACATGTGACAATATTTTTGATGCACAATGTGTGCATAAGAGGGTGATACAACGTTTTGTCCACCTGAAAATGGTAATGTCAACCTCGAGGTACACCTTGGTCGACATTATCATTCTCTGGTTGACAATACATGTATGTTCTATCACCCTCTATGTGATGTGATATTTATATAATGACCTTTGCTTACAGTTTGGATCCAGATGAGAAGAGAACTGATTTTAGAGTCTCATTGGGATTCACTCTTTAACACTTTCCCTCATATGAACGCTTTTTCACACATTTGCAAACAGAGAAGACACAGATCAGACGGTTCCTATAAGAGCCGTCTGATCAGGGTCTGCTCTGTATGCTAATGGAATTTAATAGATCCCTTGTTTTAGCTTCTGAAATGGCTACAGTGTTTCATTTTCCAATTTTGCCATTGAATATTCAGTAGGTATTGAAATTTAGACTACATGTATAGAACGGGGAAAAGGTTAACACTTAGACACTGTTGTGTGAAGACATGGAAGAAATATGTATTTTGAGAATTGCAATAGCCAACAAGTTATGCAGGCGAAAGTTATTTTAATTGTGTCACAAGGGTTAAATATTATGCTCAAGCTATTTCATATTATAGGCCTCCAGCAATACAAGGAAAGTTTCAACAACTGTAACACCATTGTCGGTGGATGAGGACATGGCCAATGATGTAATTCAGAGTTCTAAGACTGATTTGCAAATGAGTGAAAGTTCAGACTTCAATATAACCACACACAGAGATGGAATAGTGGCACAGTCTCAAAACAGCGCTGTGGCATTGGATCAATCTGAAAAAATGACATCAGCTCAGTCTGAAAGAAGTGCTGTGATAGTGAACCAGTCTGCGATAGAGACTGGTTCAGAAGTGAACCTGTGTGGAGCAGTTGATCTTAGTAGTGTAAGAGCTCTGATTAAAGAATGGATCTATTCTACTGAAGGTGAGGCTACAGCCTGTTGTAATTAACTCTTGTGCTCTCTTTGTTTTACCACCCTTAACCCTTTCCATCATATAAATGCTTTTTCACGCCTTTGCAAACAGAGCAGACCCTTATAGGAACTGTCTGATTTCAGTCTACTCTCTTTGCAAATGCGTTTAAAAGGCATAGCTGTGGTGTAAAAGGTTTGATGCTGTTTGATGGCTATATTTGGAAAGGTATCAAAAGATGTCTGAACTCTCTACCAATTAAACCTTTCCCTTGTATAAACAATTTTGGCAACTTTTCAAACAGAGTATACCAAGATCAGATAGCACCTATTGGAGCCGTCCGGTCAGGGTCTGCTCTGTTTGCTTATATGGAATTCCATAGATCTGATTCTACAGTTTCTGCCAAAGTAAAAAAGTCCTGTTTTCATATACATGTACCATTATATAAAGCCAGCTAATAAATATTCATGATATTAGTATTCTTGTGTAAATAATCATGGGGGGGAGGGTTAAAGGGGTTAGAGAAGTATTAACCCTTTCCTCCATAAATACGCCTTTCTACGCCTCTGTAAAAATCACTTCTTGAAACCATTGTGATAAATAGAGCATTTGCTCCCATAGGAGCATATGCTCTATTTATCACAATGGTTTCAAACAACAAAATTCTAAAAATTTACTTTTCTCTAGTAAAGGCTCCTTTTGGGTAGATTCATTCAAAGAGGTTGGGTCTAAAAATAGCCTATGGAGGAATGGGTTAAGGATATATCAATGTAAAACATTTTCTGTACTTGGATATAGATTACTGTTCCTCCACATACAACTCTATGGATGCATATTTTTCTTTTCATTGCTTATAACATTGTAGTATGCTTGGTCTGTGATTCAGTGACAGTTCTAGTTTGTCACTCTGATTTGTAACCTGTTTCAGAGCCTCAGGCTGTGGATGAGGAAATTCTAATTAGTTACCTACAAGACTTGATCCAGGACCAGAACTTGGAGCAGGTGGATCTTGTGCTGAAGTTTCTCTACAGGTAAGACATATTGAGGGTTTTGTGCCAAACTTGTAACTGAAAGCATCCAAGATAATCTTTGCAATAAGTTTTGATTGTGATGATCAGGCTCCAAATTATTAAACCCATTTCCTGTTGAAAATTCATGTAAGAAATCCTCATACACCAACGGGAGGATTTACAAATTGATGTGAAGATTTACTTACTGAAGGGAAGTTTTTGCTCTGACTTTTATTTCCAGAGTTATTGGACTTGGAAATTGTCTTCACTAAAGAAGTGGGGGCTATATTGGAATTGCGCATGTCCATGTGTCCGTCCATCAGAATTTTTGTCCGGAGAATTACTCCTAAAGTATTATAGGCACAACTGTGAAACTTTATAATTTATATGTGGATAGAGGGTGATGAAAGGATGTGCAGTCAACAAGGTGTTGTAACTCGAAATTCATTTTTGAGGGAGTTATTTCCCTTAGTTACTTTTCAGAAGCAATTTTTTTTTCCGGAGCATAAGTTAACTTCTCAAGTATTGTAGGCACAACTGTGAAATTTTATATAGATAAATTATGGATAGAGGGTAATGAGAGGATGTTCTGTCAACAAGGGTTGTAACTCTAAATACATTTTTAAGGGAGTTATTCCCCTTAGTTACTTTTCAGAAGCAACTTTTTGTCTGGAGCATAACTTGTCAAGTATTGTAGGCACAACTGTGAAACTTTATATATGGATAGAGGGTGATGAGAGGATGTGAATTCAACAAGGGTTGTGACTCTAAATACATTTTTGAGGGATTTATTGCTCTTTGTTACTTTTCATAAGCAATTTAAGTGGATGAAAGGATTATTGAGCTATTGCCTCTTGTATTGAAGTCAATGGATCTTGTGACAAGGTGGCAGATGGGGGTATTAATCACCTTTATTGATAGCTCTAGTTGTATATGTAAGAGTGACCTACAGAAAAAAACTTGTATCTGTTGTTTTTTAGCCAGACACGGTCTTGTTGTCACTTATTAAAATATTGCCTTTAATAAAGAGACAGATCTATTGAATACACAGATGGGATTTGCAGAGGAATATAAAAATTCAGTTATCACTTTTTTGCCAAAATATGTCTGGTATCTTTTTGTAGTTGAAGGACAACGTTATTATGTATATGTCATACATTGCAGTTTATTAACACTTTGTATGCTTCAATGGTCATTTGCAGAAAAATTGTCATCTGTCTTTGAAGTTCTATATTCTCTATTTCTCCTCCAAAATACAGTGTTAAACACTTTGGAACTTGCTGAGATATTACGTTAACCCTTTCCCTGTTCAATATTCATGTAAGAAATAGTGACATCATGAATATTTATTAAATGATTTTTATACGTTTGATATCTCATCTGAATGCAAACTGTTTGCTAAGATAATTATGATTTGCTGCTGTTATACTAAGAGTTAATGAGCAAGTGGCTGCATTAGCTTTTTTAACCCTTTACTCCATGAATATTTATGGAAGAAATAATGAGATCATGCATATTAATTAGATACATTTCTATAATGGCTAATGGACACAAAAACTTTGGCCATGGCAGAAACTGTAGAATCAGTTCTATATTATTCCATAAGCAAACAGAGCAAACCCTGATCAGTAGGAGCTGTCTGATCTGGGTCTACTCTGTTTGCAAAGGTGTAGAAAGGCGTATTTATGGAGTAAAGGGTTAAAACCGTTTTCAACATTATGTTATATTTATTTCAGAAACGTCAGAGATATTGACAGTCCAGCCTGGTTTGTTGCCCTCAGGAACATTTATTCCCACACGCAGTCAGTGGTACAGATGTTATATGGAAGCCGTCTGTGCTCTATCAGCCTCTAGTTTCTGGTCCTACCCATTTACTCTGTAGAGACACCTTGTGAACCTTTGCAAACAGAGTAGAATCAGACCAGAAGGCTCATGTAGCAGAATCTGCTCCTGTTTGCTTAACCATTTACTTCATGAATATCCATGTAAGAAATTATGACATCATGCATAGTAATAAGATTAATTGTTGAAATAGTATCGTAGACTCGCCTTCTATCAAACCCCACCTGTTTTTCGAACCTTTAATTTTTTGTGTTTTTACGCTAAACATGAGAAAACTCTTAATACGTTATAGAATATCAACATAAATTGAAGTGTACCACATTAAAAATGTTTGACAGCTCTGACCCCTTCAGCTTATGCAAAGGTCGCATGCCAATGATGAAATCACATGACTATGAGTATTATGTTACAGTAAACAATTTCTAAAATAAAGGTTCGATAAGCAGGTGATATTTTTCTGGCAGCCATTTTTATGCCCCCATTGACGATAGTCGGGGGGCATATTGTTTTTGCCCTGTCTGTCTGTTTGTCTGTTTGTCCGTTTGTCTGTTTGTCTGTTTGTTTGTCAGCAACTTTAACATTGGTCATAACTTTTGAGCCAGTATAGATAGAGACTTGATATTTGGCATACATATGTATCTCATAAAGCCGCACATTTTGAGGGGTGCCGTGTCAAGGTCAAGGTCATCCTTCAAGGTCAGAGGTCAAATATATGTGTCAAATGGCCAACTTTAACATTGGCCATAACTTTTGGACCAGTAGAGATAGAGACTTGATATTTGGCATGCTTGTGTATCTCATGAGGCTGCACATTTTGAGGGGTGACATGTCAAGGTCAAGGTTATCCTTCAAGGTCAGAGGTCAAATATATGAGGGGGCATAGTGTTTCACAAACACATCTTGTTGTTTTTGTTATGCGGGTGGTGGGGAACACTAGATTGTTTGGGGATTAATAGATGAGAATAAAATTACTTAATTGTTTCAAGGTATGTATAAAAGATTATTTTGAACTGCTGATTTATTTTTTTCTTCAATATTCACGGTAAACGTGTTCTGTTCCTGGTCAAAGGTTAAGAGGTTCGATAGACGGTGAGACCATGCTATATGGACACAGGACTTTGGCAATGGCAAAAACTATAGAAATATATCGTTATTATATCATTGGCAAACAGAGCAGACCCTGATCAGATGGCTCCTATTGGAGCCATCTGATCTGGGTCTACTTTGTTTGCAAAGTTGTAGAAAGATGTGTTTATGGTGTAAAGGGTTAAAAATATTAAAGTATTAACATTCATAATGGATAGACAGTCATGGTGTAACCCATTCCCTCATATTGATGACTCTGTAAAAGTCACTTTGTGAAACCATTATGATAAATAGAGCATTTGCTCCTATAGGAGCAAATGCTCTATTTATCACAATGGTTTCAAACTACAAAATTCTAAAAAAAAAATCCTTTTATCTAGTTATTACTCCTTTTCGGTAGATTTATTCAAAATGGTTGTATCTAAAAATAGCTTATTAGGTAATGGGTTAATCCTTCTGCTGCTAATCATCACATAGTTAATACATGCCAACAACTTGGATCAAGACAAAGCATCTCTGTGCCTGATCAAGACACAAACTGTTTGTATTAATAAATGTCAATTTTTTCTGCTGTATCATTTGGGTACTGTTTAACCCATTCCATTATATAATATTTTTGGACCCAATCTCTTGGAATAAGTCTGCTGAAAAGGAAAATTTTAGAATTTGTGTTATTTTGAAACCATTGTCATCAATAGTGACAAAAAGTGACTTTTATAGAAGAGTCAACATGAGGGAATGGGTTAACATTTCTGTGATTGATATTCAAATAAGAAATATTGAATGTATATATGTACTAATTGGCTGAATTTTTAAAATGGCATAATAAACAAGGGAATTTATTACTTTGGCAGAAGTTGTAGAATCAGATCTTTATTATTTCATAAGCAAACAGAGTAGACCATGATCAGATGGCTATTGCAAGAGCCATCAAATCTGGGTCTAGATTGATAGCAAAGCTGTCAGAAGGCGTCTGTATCTGAGTGAGGGTTAAAATGAAATATTAAAGGAATTCACCTTCATGTAAACATCTTTTCTCGGTTTTGCAAACAGACTAGACCCAGATCAGAGGTTATGAACCCTTTCCCTCATAGAAACGCGTTTTCACGCATTTGCAAACAGAGTAGACCCAGATCAGACAGCTCCTAGAGGAGCCGTCTGATCAGGGTCTGCTCTGTTTGCTTTTGACATGCTATAGATCTGATTCTACAGTTTTTGTCAAAGCAAAAACAAACCCTTGGAAAGTTTATATTATAGAATTTCAGCTAATAAATATTCATGATGTCATTATTTCTTACATGAATACAGAACAGGGAAAGGGTTAATAGATCTGACTCTAAATAGTTCTACTAGTACCAACATTTGATGTGTACATATATCTCTTGATAAAAATTCAGTTAATTGATATTGATGACATCATTATTATTATATATTTATTATCATTACATGTATATTAAGCAGGGAAAGAATTATTAAAATAAATCATGAATGGTTGAACTAGCATATTTATTGCATGCAGTTTTGAGCCAGAACTAGATGAAATACCAAGAGACTGAGCTTTTGACCACAGTCCAGTTTTTGAACATATCTTGATTCAGAAATTTAGTATAGAGACTTATTATCCATATACTCCATAACTCCACTTTTCTCAGCTTTTGTAAACAGACTTGACACAGATCAGATGGCTCTTGTTGGAGCCGTTTGATCAGAGTCTGCTCTGTTTGCTTATGTTATGATGTAGATCTATTTCTACAGTTTCTGCCTGATCCAGCTTGATCTGTGTTCATATGCCATTCTAAACAATAATCTTTTTAATATTCATGATGTTATAATTTCATACATGAATGTTCATGGAGTATAGGGTTAAAACCACTTTCAATGTACATGTAGATCTTTGTTTTTGATCTGGATCTACACTGCTTGCATTTTCTAATTATTTGGGTTTTTTTTTTGCATTCATGTATGATAATAAAACCTGTGATATGTAATTCCACATTGTGTTCATTACACAGTATGACCTGACTACAGCGTAGATGTTTGTTTTTGATTTGGATCTACACTGCTTGCATTTTCTAATTTTTTTTTATTTTTTTGCATTTATGTATGATAATAAAACCTGTGATATGTAATTCCAAATTGTGTTCATTAAATTGCCCAATCTGTCTGTTGGTTTGTCCCCAACTTTAACGTTGACGATAATTTTGTGGCCATTGCACATACATACTTCAAACTTGGCATGCATGTACAACTTATGGAGGAAAAACTTTTTAGGGTGGCTTATTAAGGTCAAGGTCATATATGATGGTCAAAGGCCAAATTACAGGTCAAATGTATATTGGCGATAATGGGGGGTATAGTGTTTCACAAACACATCCTGTTTAATACATGTGGTAGCTTAATGCAGGACAAAGGTTAAGAAGTCACACTACATTAAGCTGCCACCTCCCTATTTAGTATTGACACCTTTTGACTCTCTGTAAAAGTCACTTTTTGAAACCATTGTAATAAATAGAGCATTTGCTCCTATAGGAGCAGATGCTCTATTTATCACATGGTTTCAAACTACGAAATTCTAAAATTTTCCTTTTCCCTAGTTAATTCTCCTTTTTGGTAGGTTTATTCAAAGTGGTTGATAGGTCTAGAAATAGCCTATGGAGGAATGGGTTAAAGTCCAATTATGATTCTTATTTGAGTGTTCAGATTAGTGAAATTTTACTGTATAGAAATGAAAGTGATATTTCAATAAACATTGATATCGGCGAGGTTTTCTTATAAAACTTGATTAAAATACCTTCGGTATGCCCAAAATACTTTCTTTATTGACTTTGTAACTTCCTCAAAGTACATGGACAGGTCATCACATGTTTGTGTCTTACACTTGTGTAATGATATTTGCCATAATGATACATTCACTTATTAGCTGGTCTGTTTTCGAAGAACAAGTCAAGCTATTCTGATCACTGTTTCTTAGGCGTTGTACTTGTAGGCGGCGTGCAAAAACTTTAATGTAGCTGATTAATGATAAAGTTTAACCCATTCCCTCATATTGACTGCTTTTGACGACTCTATAAAAGTCACTTTGGGAAACCATTGCGATAAATAGAGCATTTGCTCCTATAGGAGCAAATGCTCTATTTATCACAATGGTTTCAAGCTAAAAAAATCTAAATTTTTCATTTTCTCTAGTTAATGCCCCTTTTCGGTATAATTATTCAAACAGGTTGTATCTAAAAATAGCCTATGAGGGAATGGGTTAAGACACGAAACTTCATAGCTTGGTAGATCTCTTTGAGGAAAAACGTATGCAGTAGACAAGCACAAAATAAGACGAGCATTGGCGCCGCACACGACTCTTGTTTTATGTTTTACAACAACAATTATCACAGTGCCTTCCATTGTGAAACATTCTGCAAATCAAACTATTAACCCTTTACTCCATAATACGCATTTCTATGCCTCTGCAAACAGATTAGAAAAGGAACAGACGGCTCCTGTGTGAGCCTTCTGATAAGGGTCTGCTCTGTTTGCTTATGAAATAATACAAATACGATACGAACGGAGGTGGCCAAATCGCTGTGGCCCGGAAGTAGTAGTCAATTTGCATATCGAATAGTTTATGAGCCGGGTCACAGCAAAATGGTCGCATCCGTTCAAAAGGAAAGTTGGAGAAAGAAAACTGGCGCCTCGTAGCTGACTGGAAATAGTAAGCACCGTTTTAATTGCGGCGAGTTTAATGTTTTTAGATAGTGTTTAACCACAATTCGCGTTTTTGTTGAAAAGATTAACGAATACAGATCCCCCTATATACGTCTATGCATCCTGGCGGGAGTCACATCGTTTCGCTCTAGCGTTTTTTCAAATTCGCGGTCTTGCAGCGACAAGACGGAGCAATATTTAAAGAAAGCACTAACTGTGCCGCTTAGCATATGGAATTTGGAACGGATCAAGACCAAACTGATTGAAATCGGTGTTGAATTGGCTTTGCTGTAAGACTTTGAAAAACATGACTTGTATTTTCCGCCGCTGATCTGTCGTAGTTAGATACTTTCAATACATATATAGACCCGATAGGAATTTTTTTCCGGGTCGTGTTTTTCTTGTTTTTCGGAGTGGTTTAAGGTTCAAATATATAGTTTTAGGCTAGTTTAACATACTTTGATCACAATTTTTTTCTTTTTTTTTTTGGGAGGGGGGGGGGGGGGGTGGTCCATGGGTGAGTCCAAGCATGCGTCGAGCACCTTTGGTGTAGACCTTCATGAGGTACACTGTTCCAACCAGGAAACTGTTTCCAAATACATGTATCAATTATATAAATACACTTTCCTTTTGATTAAGTTAGAATTAGTCTCAATTCGGGGAATTATGTGCCAGAATTTTGTAACAGTACTCCATGGTTGTATTGTTAGTATCTTTAAATACTTTTGTAAACAGTACATGTATTTATTTGGACGACGCCAACAATAATCCCAAAGCAAATTTTATTTGATCAAACTTCTTTAATCAAGCAGAAATCTTCGTCTAATTCCGACAAAGCACGGAGCTGTGGTGGAAGAGTATGAGAGATCCTTGCCCTGATGAATATTATTGTAAGAAATAGTAACATGTTTCATATTTATTAGCGGAATATATCGTAATGGTAAATGAACACGTGCTTTTGGTTTAAAATCGGCGTTTAAAGAAACTGTAGAACAAGAACTATATAAATCAATAAGCAAATGGAGCAGACCCTGATTAGACGGCTGCTACAGCGGTTGTCTAATCGGGGCCCTCTCTGACTGCAAATACACGAAAAAGTGTCTATTCCAGGTCATGGGTTAGCCACTCGCCTAAATGTGTTTCACGCATTTGCAAACAGAGTAGACCCAGATTAGACGGCTCCTATAGGAGCTGTTTGATCAGGGTCTGCTCTGTTTACTAATGTACTCAGGGAGCCAGTAGTGCCTACCGTGCACCCCCCCCC
Organism: Azorinus chamasolen; assembly: GCA_963576725.1. NCBI lineage: Eukaryota > Metazoa > Mollusca > Bivalvia > Cardiida > Solecurtidae > Azorinus > Azorinus chamasolen. The sequence continues at coordinate 23,932,395 of OY755249.1, forward strand.
CCCTAGACTTTTTTTCATGGGTACCAAAATGTTCAGAAAAGTGTCCTGAATCAGAATCGCGAATGTACTCAAACTTAAATTCTTTTAGGCTATGTGTATTTTAACCGTTTCCATGGCAACCACCCAGTTTTCGTAATGATGACCCATACTTACAAATTCGCCCATATCACAGCCAGTTTTTGTCCTAAAACTATAAAACTGGTACCAAATGGAAGATAAGATATTGTGCTTTTATTTCTAACTTGTTTTTTTAAATTACCTTATTTGCATACTCATGAATATTAATGAGAACATTAAAATTAGTAAAAAAAAGTATAGAAATAACTTAAACCTTTCATTTTTTTATCCTACAAATATCAGAAAATAACTTCAAATGCAGTTTAACATGATGACGAAACCCTCAGGAAACAAAATATCCAATTTGAGGACCATAGCATTAATTTTAAGCACCATTTTCACTGTTTCCATGGCAACACCCTAGTTTTCGTAATGATGGTCCGTACCTGCAAAATCGTCCATATCACAGCCAGTTTTTGTCCAAAACCCATAAAACTGGTACCAAATTGGAGATAGGACATTGTGCTTTTATTCCCAGTTTTTTTTTTAAATTACCTTATTTGCATACTCATGAATATTAATGAGAACATTAAAAATAGTAAAAACAATATAGAAATAACGTAAATAATGTAAACTATTCACATTTTATCCTACAAATATCAGAAAACAATTTCAAATGCAGTTTAACCTGATGACAAAATCCTCAGAAAACAAAATATCAAATTTGAGGACCAAAAATTTAACTCTAAGTAACTTTTTAACTGTTTCCATAGTAACCATTCATTTCACTCTGTTCACACAGTTTTGTTAGTCGACACCTACCTGCAAAAATCTTCCATATCACAGGAAGTATTTGTGCTAACTGCATAAAACTGGTACCAAATTAAAGCTAAGACAGTGTGCTTTGGTTTAAAAGCTATAATTAGAAATTACCTTATTTGCATACACATGAATATTAATGAGAATAATTAAAAAATAGCAAAAAAATACAGAAATAATGTAAACCTCTCAATTTTTATCCTACCAATATCAGAAAACAACTTCAAATGTAGTTTAAAATGATGACAAAATACTCAGAAAGCTAATCATCTTAATTGATACCCAAACAATGAACTGTAAGTAAGATTATAACGGTTTCCATGGTAACCGATCCTTTCACAAATTTTAGAAATTTGACATCCAACTGTAATACTCCGCTAGATCTCGGTTATTTTTGATGAATCATGAAATCATTTGTTACAAACATAGATATGAGGCATTGCTTTAATAGTAAATATTACTTTTCTGATATAAACTAATTTGCATATGTATGAATATTTATGAGAACAGTAATAGATGTTGAAATTTTCGACAAACACCAGTCTTTCTCTTATAAAGCAAACACATATGGAAAATGGTTAGCTAAAGTTTACTATGATCACTGAATATCACCAAGATTATTAGATAAATAAATTTGGGACACATTATATAGCACTGATGGTGATATATCTGTTTCCTAGGCAACCATTCTAACCTCATTGTTCATATTACAGAGTGTTTACATACCTGCAACATACAAAGATATTGCTGCCTTATTGGGCGATAATTATAAATGATATAAACATATACCCGGTAGTTGATGTATGAATCTTAATGTTAGGTTCACTTTATGCAAATTACCTTATTTGCATCCTCATGAATATTAATTAGTGATAAGAAAACAAAGAGAAACGATATTGAAAATAACATGTTTCGCAGTATGCCGAGCACAACATTACACCATTCTCCAAATATAGCTTGCAATGATAAATGTACCTTTTGGTGATAAATAAATGAATTTCAATTCTAAAACTGTCTAAAAGATGTTAAAGGGCATGTATACATCTAGTAAAGGGTTAATCCCACTCTCTACTTTAAAACACCTTTACAGAAAGATTCTTTGAGTATGCCGACTCAACAAAAATAGATGAATGATATCTCACTTAACCCTTTACCAGCTTAATATTCATGTTAGAAATAATGACATCATGGGTATTTATCAGCTAATTTATAAATTGAAGGTCTGACTCTCAGAGCATACCTTAATTAGAGGCTAAAATGGAACAGTTTATATTGGATCTTCTCAGGTAATACTCTGATAAGGGCTAGGTCAAGATGATAACATTGCTGTTGAATGTCTGTGGAGCATACCCTTATTACAGGCCATAATGTAATCATATCTGTTGATTGACTGTCAGAGTTACATGTTGACAACCATTCTTCTCTAAAACAAGGGGAATGTTTGGGTCGGGAAAGAGATCTCTTCCAAAGTATCAACTGGTAAATAACTCTTCAGATGTGCTGTATTAAGCAGGCCCTACAAGGTGGTAATGTTCCCATATCAGCATTGCGAAGTGCATCTGTTGGCTTATCTTCACACTTCTCCTTAATCTTAAACAATATCAATTCATTCACAGTGTGAAATCTTAGGTTGCCATACATTGCACACGTAAATTCATCCAAGCCTTGCACAAGATCTCCAGACACATCCCAAGAGTTGCCCAAACCTGCTAATGGTTTATAAACATTGGTTTCTTTTCAATGGTTTTAGTGGGTGTCAAATGTTCTCAGCCATTGAATGCACTTGTAGAATCACAGCCACAGTACAAATGGAGACCCAGAAGTGCTGATCGGTAATCTTCTGTGTATGCTTGGGCAACTTCTGACATGTTTATTATTTTTGATGATTGCCTGAGCCAGTATCAAACAAGACAGTAACACCTTCAAACCAGTTACGGTAATACAGAAGAATGAAGAATATATCACTGTCTGGAGTTCGAAGATGAACAGTTTTGTAGCCTTGTTCATTTGCATGCTTGGTGTAAATAATGATCCTTGCTTCAGTTTCTTCCTGTGTTGAATTCAGGGCATCAAGACTGTTTCTCACTGTTGATATACCATAATCTGGCGAGAACTGGTTAGGCTCACCGACATAGATGTGAAAAAATATTTCTGCCTTGCAGCTTCTAATCGTAAGGAATCAAGGAATTGTAGCAAAGACCCAATATGCAGATTGATATAGGTGAGACAGACAAATCAAAGGGTCTTAAAACACATCACAGGATTACCAGTTCTCGACAGATGATGGTATATCAAAAGTCGAAACAGTCTTGAAACCCTGAATTCAACACAGGCTTTATGGGCTTTAAAATCACTGACACTTTAAAAACAATAACAGAAGATTGTTTGGGGTATCATAAGTACTTGGCTTTCAACAGTTACCATGTAAGCAGTACATGGTCATTTTGGTTTGAGTTTTAGACATAAAATTTATTTATTCATCATCAAAAGGTACATTTATTATTGCAAGCTATACTTGGAGCATGGTGTAATGTTGTGCTCGGCATGCTGCAAAACATGTTATTTTCAATATTGTTTCTCTTTGTTTTCTTATCACTAATTAATATTCATGAGGATGCAAATAAGGTAATTTGCATAAAGTGAACCAAACATTAAGATTCATACATCAACTACCGGGTATATGTTTATATCATTTATAATTATCGCCAAAGTAGGCCGCAATATCTTTGTATGTTGCAGGTATGTAAACGCTCTGTAATATGAACAATGAGGTTAGAATGGTTGCCTAGGAAACAGATATATCACCATCAGTGCTATATAATGTGTCCCAAATTTATTTATCTAACAATCTTGGTGATATTCAGTAATCATAGTAAACTTTAGCTAACCATTTTCCATATTTGTTTGCTTTATAAGAGAAAGACTGGTGTCTGTCGAAACTTTCAACATCTATTACTGTTCTCATAAATATTCATACATATGCAAATTAGTTTATATCAGAAAAGTAATATTTACTATTAAAGCAATGCCTCATATCTATGTTTGTAACAAATGATTTCATGATTCATCAAAAATAACCGAGATCTAGCGGAGTATTACCGTTGGATGTCAAATTTCCAAAATTTGTGAAAGGATCGGTTACCATGGAAACCGTTACAATCTTACTTACAGTTCATTGTTTGGGTATCAATTAAGATGATTAGCTTTCTGAGTATTTTGTCATCATTTTAAACTACATTTGAAGTTGTTTTCTGATATTGGTAGGATAAAAATTGAGAGGTTTACATTATTTCTGTATTTTTTTGCTATTTTTTAATTATTCTCATTAATATTCATGTGTATGCAAATAAGGTAATTTCTAATTATAGCTTTTAAACCAAAGCACACTGTCTTAGCTTTAATTTGGTACCAGTTTTATGCAGTTAGCACAAATACTTCCTGTGATATGGAAGATTTTTGCAGGTAGGTGTCGACTAACAAAACTGTGTGAACAGAGTGAAATGAATGGTTACTATGGAAACAGTTAAAACGTTACTTAGAGTTAAAATTTTGGTCCTCATATTTGATATTTTGTTTTCTGAGGATTTTGTCATCAGGTTAAACTGCATTTGAAATTGTTTTCTGATATTTGTAGGATAAAAAGTGAATAGTTTACATTATTTACGTTATTTCTATATTGTTTTTACTATTTTTAATGTTCTCATTAATATTCATGAGTATGCAAATAAGGTAATTTAAAAAAAAAACTAGGAATAAAAGCACAATGTCCTATCTCCAATTTGGTACCAGTTTTATGGGTTTTGGACAAAAACTGGCTGTGATATGGACGATTTTGCAGGTACGGACCATCATTACGAAAACTAGGGTGTTGCCATGGAAACGGTGAAAATGGTGCTTAAAATTAATGCTATGGTCCTCAAATTGGATATTTTGTTTACTGGGGGTTTTGTCATCATGTTAAACTGCATTTGAAGTTATTTTCTGATATTTGTAGGATAAAAAAATGAAAGGTTTACGTTATTTCTATACTTTTTTTACTAATTTTAATGTTCTCATTAATATTCATGAGTATGCAAATAAGGTAATTAAAAAAAAGTTAGAAATAAAAGCACAATGTCTTATCTTCCATTTGGTACCAGTTTTATAGTTTTAGGACAAAAACTGGCTGTGATATGGGCGAATTTGTAAGTATGGGTCATCATTACGAAAACTGGGGGGTTGCCATGGAAACGGTTAAAATACACATAGCCTAAAAGAATTTAAGTTTGAGTACATTCGCGATTCTGATTCAGGACACTTTTCTGAACATTTTGGTACCCATGAAAAAAAGTCTAGGGGGGGTGCACGGTAGGCACTACTGGCTCCCTGACTAATGGAATTAGATATGTTCCTTTAACTTCTAAAATGGCTACAATTATCTACCTTCCATAACTTTTTTGTCCATGAATATTGAGTAGATATCTAACTTTGGAATAAACATTAACATTAACTTGATGTAGCAAGATATCAGTTTGAGGCAGCAAGATATTAATTTGAGGTAGCAATATATCAATTTCAGTTAGCAATACTTTAACTTGAAGTAGCAAGATATTAACTCATATCTCGCTACTCGCGACCTGGTTTGCATTTGCAAACAGCTTGGATCCAGATGAGAAGCTGAGTAACACGGAGTCTCATCAGGATCCAAGCTGTTTGTCTCATCGTCAATAGTTTCTCACAAGCTTGATAGAATTGGAAGTAGTCAAATATACAAAATCCAAATTTGAACAAACAAAGTTATAGGTTTGCTAATGAAATTATTTTGATCTGATTCTACAATTTATGTCACGACCAAAACATTCTGTGTTCCAGATCCGTTATGAAAATGCAGCTAATTATGTCTCCCCAATTTATGGGGAGATATATTGTTTTTGCCAGAGTTGTCTGTCTGTCCATCCATCCGTCCGTCCGTCCGTCACAAACTTGTGTCGCGTATATCTCTGAAACCAGTTGGGCTAGAGTCACCAAACTTCACAGGAATGTTCACCAGCAAGAGTTGTTGTGCACCTGGGGGTTTTGAATTGTCTCCACCTGATAACTTTGGAGTTATTGCCCCTGATGACTTAAAATTAGAAAAACTCTGTGTCGCGCGTATCTCTGAAACCACTAGTACTAGAGTCACCAAATTTCACAGGAATTTTCACCAGCATTAGTTGATGTGCACCTATGTTTTTTGAATTGTCTCCCCGATAATTCTTGAGTTATTGCCCCTGATATGAACATTTAATTTATACAAAATTTGTGTCGCACGTATCTCTGAAACCAGTAGGGCTAGAGTCATTAAACTTCACAGGATTGTTCACTAGCATGAGTTCTTGTGCACCTGGGATTTTTTAATTGTCTCCCCTGTTAATTTTGGAGTTCCTGCCCCTGATGACTTAAAATTCGACAAACTTTACTTAGTGTGGTGCATATCCCTGAAACCTCTAGGGCTAGAGTCACCAAACTTCACAGGAATGTTGACCAGCATGAGTTCTTGTGCACCTGGAATTTTTTAATTGTCTCCCCTGTTAATTTTGGAGTTACTGCCCCTGATGACTTAAAATTAGACAAACTTTACTTAGTGTGGTGCATATCTCTGAACCCACTAGGGCTAGAGTCACCAAACTTCACAGGAATGTTGACCAGCATAATTTATTGTGCACCTGGGGTTTTGAATTGTCTCCCCCTGATAATTCTGAGTTATTGCCCCAGATATGATAACTTAAAATTAGAGAAACTTGTGCTGCACGTATCTCTGAAATCAGTAGGGCTGGAGTCACCAAACTTCACAGGAATGTTCACCTGCATGAGTTGTTGTGCATCTGGGTTTTTTAATTGTCTCCCCTGATAACTTTGGATTGCCCCATATGACTTAAAATAAGAAAAACTTTACTTTGTGTCGTGCGTATCTCTGAAACCACTAGTACTAGAGTCACCAAACGTCACAGGTATGTTGACCAGCATGTGTTGTTGTGTACCCGTTTTTTTTTTTAAATGTCTCCCCCTGATAATGTTGGAGTTATTGCCCCTGATGACTTAAAATTAGACCCTGATAAGTTTGGAGTTACAGACATTACACTCGTGTATTGGAAAGAGAATGGGAGGGGGAGACAAAAACAAACCTCTAGTTAATATTCGTGATGACAGATCTTAAATACATTTCCATAAGTGAAATGTTAAATCTTTGGACACTTTCAAACCGCCCGTTTCCATAAAGTACATGTATATGGAAATGATTACTTTAGCAGGGTTCAGCATGGTTGTCGACATGAACAGTAAAAAAGCATCGCTTATTCGAAATGCTAGTATAACAGAATTTAGACCCCTTTTAGGCAAGTGGCTGCATAATGCAGGGAGGAAGTCATGCAGAAAGCAAAGGCAGTAAATCGGTCCAAGCAAAACTCATATACATGTACTACAGTAAAACCTCTCTATAACGACCACAAAATTACGTCAAGTATTTTGTGTTAAAAGCAGGTGACTGCTTAAAGCAAGGTGAAAGTAAAACAGAACGCTCCAATAGGAGCGTTCTGTTTTACTTTCACCTTGCCTTAAGCTGCCACCTGCCCTAAATACCAGCTAATTAACACAATTTAGTGGCCGTTGTAGAGAAGTTTTACTGTAAACACTAAGCGAGGGATCCTTTTTTACTATAAGTTATTGTATGATACGATCGATAATCGGACCTCTACCCGCTATAGCGAGTCAGGGGCGTAGCTTACCCAAATGCAATGTACGCACCGTGGCTATAGGTCTGGTGGTCCCCGGGGAAATTTAGAATTGTATAGTTTTGAAACCGTTGCTCCTATAGGAACAAATGCTCTATTTATCACTGTTTTTTTTTTTTTCAAAAGGTGACACTATCTGTCACGGCCAAAACATTCTGTGTCCAAAGGCCGCTATGAAAATGCGGCTAATTAATATTCATGATGACAGTTCTTATATGAATATTTATGAGGTAAAGTGTGAAATCCCTTTCATAATCGCTCTATTCTACACGGTACATGTATATGGAAATGATTGCTTCAGCAGGGACCAGTATGGTTGTCGGCATGGACAGTAAAGAACCCTCAATAATTCGAAATGTTAGTATAGAAGAATTTAGACACTGTTTGGCAAGTGGCTGCTTGATGCAAGGTTGAAGTCATGCAGAAAGCTCCCAGATGAGCTTTCTGCATGACTTCCACTATGCATTAAGCTGTCTCCTATAATGATACGTATTTTAGTGTTCGAATTATCGAGATTTTACTGTATTTGAATGTTCGAATTATCAAGATTTTACTGTATTTGAATGTTCGAATTATCGAGATTTTACTGTATTTGAATGTTCGAATTATCGAGATTTTACTACATATACATCACGCACAGCCATTTCGATGCAGCTGCATATAATAGGGGTTCTTAACTGTTCTCCCAATATGACTCTATATCTACATCGCTTACAGACGAAAGTGACTTATTTGTATGCCCCCCTGATCAGATCTGGGGGCATATTGTTTTTGCCCTGTCTGTCTGTTTGTTTGTCAGCAACTTTAACATTGGTCATAACTTTTGAGCCAGTACAGATAGAGACTTGATATTTGGCATGCATATGTATCTCATAAAGCCGCACATTTTGAGGGGCGACATGTCAAGGTCAAGGTCATCCTTCAAGATCAGAGGTCAAATATATGTGTCAAATCACCGACTTTAACATTGGCCATAACTTTTGGACCAGAAGAGATAGAGACTTGATATTTGGCATGCTCGTGTTTGGCATGCTCGTGTATCTCATGAGGCTGCACATTTTGAGGGGTGACATGTCAAGGTCAAGGTCATCCTTCAATGTCAAATTGTCTGTTTCTTTGTCTGTAACTTTAACGCAACCTTAACATTGATCTTAACTTTTGAGCCAGTACAGATAGAGACTTGATATTTGGCATGCATATGTATCTCATAAAGCCGCACATTTTGAGGGGTGACATGTCAAGGTCAAGGTCATCCTTCAAGGTCAGAGGTCAAATATATGAGGGGGCCTAGTGTTTCACAAACACATCTTGTTTGAAAAGGTATCTACTGAAGTTGAAGTACATATAAATTATGTGTTTTTATAATAAAAGGTAAAATATATGTTTTGTGTAGTAGGTTTAATTACAAAAAATACATAAAATAATCCGATCTAGACTTGAACGTGTATAAAACAGTTTCACAGTCAACAGTATGGACGGATATGTTGTATAAATACACTAACTGGTACATTCTGTACCTAATTATATGAGGCAGATATGAGCCGCGCCATGACAAATACAACCTTAAAACTAATGACACTATACCAGTGTATGTTCAGGTTAAAGCATTGTTATCTACATAGTATCTGATAGCTATTGATATGCTGCATATAAATATACTGTACATAGATAATAGATCTACTGGTGTCTGATCTAGTGCAGATCCATATCGGATGCCTAGTTTCAGAATGTCACAAAGGCTGGTTATGTCATGGCATGGCTGCACAGCGTCTCTTTGGAAGGACATGAACCAAGAGTGTAGACGAGGATCAGAGGGCCCTCTGATCAGAATCTGCACTGTCTGGTGAACTCATCGATCTCAATGACTGCCAGCATATGTTTGTGTTTGCTGCGCCCCCAGAACATGAAAAATGGATGGTTTCCAAACTAAGTCCAGGATCCATGCTTGTAGAGCTTTTTAGTTGAGTCTTTGTTTGTTCTCAAGCTTTTGATTGGTCAGATTTGAGCCAAAGGCTCAAATCTGACCAATCAAAAACTTGAGAACGAACTAAGACTCGACTAAAAAGTTTAATAAGCATGGAACCAGGTTTTCCTTTTATGGGAATAAACGGCGTAAGTTCTCTATATACTGTTGTGCTAAGGGTTCTGTTGACATCAACATTCTCAAAACGTGAGCTGAACCTAGAAAACCGCCTTTCTCATGACATCATCGCTTTCGAAAGTCACATGGGCCTTGTCATATGATGACATCATAGAAATATATCGCATGGCGACATTAACTCTTTTAAAACACGCTGAGTACTACTCAGTACTACTTGGCCTATTTGACGCTTACTGTATGCTTAAACTTGAATGTGGTGCAATTTGGACTACTTTCAATTCGACCAAGCTTTTTAGTAACTATAGACAGAATGTAAAACAGCTTGGATCCTGATCAGTCTGCGTAATACCCTGGGTCTCATCTGGATCCAAGTTGTTTGGAAATGCTAGTCAGGTCGCGATTCGTGTAAGAAGGGTTTCTTTTTTAATTTTAATTTAACCCTTTCCCTCATATAAACGTGTTTTGACGCATTTACAAACAGAGTAGACCCAGATCAGACGGCTCCTAGAGGAGCCGTCTGATCAGGGTCTGCTCTGTTTGCTAATGGAATTTAAGAGATCTGTTTCTTTACTTTCTAAAATGTCTACAATGTTCCACCTTCCATATTTCTTTAAAACTATTTTGTTAATGAATATTCAGTAGGTGCTGAAAATTGGCCTAAATACAGAACAGGGAAAGGGTTAAACCAATACCAAGAGAGCCATCCTTTTGAAATATCTAATATGAATCCAGACTTGTTTTCATATTCGAGATTTTACTGTCCACGTGTGAAGAGTTATTTGAACAAGTGCTGAAAACGATATGTCCAAAACACACATACCACAGACAATAATAGATTTATAGACCCCAACATCTACATGATGCTAACCCTTTACTACATGAATATTCATGCAATCAATACTGACACAGATCTATAATAAATATTAATTAGTTCAATTGGTATAATGGACTATGGATACAAGAAAGTTTTGTCAAACTATCACTTCATAAGCAAACAACGCTGACCCTGATATAGCTCCTACAGGAGCCTCTGATCTGGGTCTACTCTGTTTGCTAAGCCACAAAAACATGGAATGAATAGTTAACTCATTCTCTCCTAAGCTATTTTTAGACCCAACTTGTTCTGATTAATATACCGAAAAGGAGCATTAACTATAGAAAAGGAGAGTTTTAGAATTGTGTAGTATTGAAACCATTGTGATAAATGAAGCATTTGCTCCTATGGATCAAATGCTCTCTTTATCACAATGGCTTCACAATGTGAATTTTATAGAAGCGCAAAATGCGTCACTAGGGGGTAATGTGTTAATAGGAAAATTGTTTCTTTGATTTAACATGATGATGACTGATATTATAATATGCCAATATGCATATGTAGTTTGGACATTAAGTATTTTGTAGTGGCAATCGATGTATTCAAAACTATCAACACTAAGAAACTTTTAATCTTGCGGTATACTTCAGCTCCTAAAGAACGATATTTCTTCTATTCCTTTTTAAAATAAGATTTTCATGTTTTGGTCTATAGTGTTGAAAGACTAAACCCTTTCACTGCAAGTAACGAATCTTTAAATACCTATACAAACAGTTTGGATCCAGATGAGATGCCGAGTAACCCGGATTGATTTTGCTTTTGAAAAAGAGTTAAGACAATTAAGATAAATGTACGGGCGTGGTAGAAAAAGAGTTCCACTTCCTTCTGTCAGTTCTTTACACTGAACATAATTGTGTTGATTCTGACGAAGATTTGTTCTTCCTTTATCTTGTTATCCAGACTGTGTAAATGCAAACACGTGTTTGTAGATTACACATGTGTTTGTTTCAGAAGGAATAACACTGGGTGGATATTGAAGAGACGATCAGTGATATCATGAAGACGACGATAGCCGGAGACTGGAGAAGGGCTCCGTTGTCTGTGAACACAAAGAATCGAATGATTACACCCGCTATCTAAGGTACTTATAGCACATGTCAATATGCTATATAATCTCTCTTAAACATTCACTCAAAAATCAGAACATGTATTTTATAACTGGTTTTATAAGACATGTGGTGTAGGATTACACTTCATACAGAAAAAGAAAAGCGCCTTTCAGAACTGTCTGCAATACTCTTGTTCTGCATTAAATAGAGTTGTATATGGAAATATATAGACATGACATTGCAGTTTTGCCAGGACTAGCTCTCCCAAATCTCTCTCTATATATTAACCCTTCGCTTGCTATTCACGTCAATATACCTACCTGTAAAAAGTGAAGACCCAGATGAGACCGTTCCTGCAGGAGCTGTCTCATCAGGGTTTGCACTATTTACAAGTTGATTGTGCAGCCAGTACACTTCACAGCAGTGATTGCACAAAGAAATAATTGTAGACAGTGAAGATATGTGTAATTCTAACACACCTCGCGCACACATCTACATAAACAAAGAAGGGACGTATCTATGTATAGGTTAGAGCTTATAAACTGCAGTCTTCGGAAATAAGACGGCCGATAACGCGAGCGAAGCGAAGCGTTTTAGGCCGTCTTATTTTCGAAGACTGCAGTTTATAAGCTCTAACCGATTTAGTGATTGCCCTACTTTTCAACAGGCTCAGTTTATAAGCCCCGCCCACTGAGCAATGACAAACTTGTATATAGTCACGTGATTATGGTACATCTAAAACATCATCCGTTTATGCAAAATACCCAGAAAACCCACCAATCAAACAAACGTCGTCTTTGTTAATATTCTCACGTGTTTATGTTTTGAAAATCCTACACAGTGAAACTGATTTCGCGCCTTTTTCTTGTAAACATTGCCATATTTGGCTTTGTCAGGTAATCAAATATTCCCCGTCTATGTAAAACAGTTTGACACAATTTTCTGGAGGCAAAATAATAACAACAATAATGACAACAATCTGCCGTTGACCTGCTCTCTGGCACCGAGCAAGCAGACTTATCTAACGAAGATTTGTAAGCCGAGAAGACCCAGATCAGACAACTCCTATGCTGTCTAATCAGGGTCTACTCGGTTTACACAGATTTAAATCTCCACTGGTACCGAAACCCAAACATTCATTATATTATTATCAGAATATTGAAATAAGAATAATTACAAAATATTACAGGTTTGATTGTTTATGTTTTGTTGAACGGATTACGGTTTCGAATACAGGTTTGCGCTTATTTCCTGATTTATTTGCTTATTTACATTAGTCCTTTTTCAATATAATCCTGCTTCAACAGGTGGGATGTTTCGTGATTTATTTGTCCATTTTCTATTGTGTCTATAATTCTGCCTCTCAGTTTATTTGCCCAATCAGTTTATTTGCCCAATGTACTATTGGGTCTATAATTCTGCCTCTCAGTTGTTTGCATTACATAGTCTTCCTCTCCCACGTTTTGTGTATACTCGTTCACGTGTCGATAGCGTCATAACAGCAACTCGTTCGATTTGTCTAGTAGTGGGCGGAGTTTTGTTGCGCATGCGCACTGGAAGGTTTGTCTTCGAAAGTTAGAGTCGATTTTATAAAATTTATGAGGATAAGAGTCTGAAAAATTTCAAAAATGCGGCTCGTTGATTGGATGGAAAAGTAGGGCAATCACTAAGTTTGAATTCTCCATAAAACACCGCACGCGCTGTAACGGCTTAACGTGACGTAATATGGCTTCGAAAATTCGTACGACAAGAAACGTAGTGCCGTTGTGGCGGTGCAAATTATAGTTCAATTGAAGTGTTAGAATCGAAATAATAAATTTATACCAGTGTTTTATCGTGCAATTGAACACGGGTAGTCGTTGAGATGCTTATAATTAAATCACGAGGCCGATAACGCATCTCAACTCCTACCAGTGTTCGATTGCACGATAAAACACTGGTATGAATTTATTATTTCTTAATTATACAACAGGGCATGGATAAAGAAGGAGAAATGTATTTTAGAATTCAGCAAGAGAAGGGTTAATTAAGCTAATAAATGTTGATGATGTCATATTTTACATGAATATTTATCAAGTAAATAGCCATTACTGGTGGTACTATAACTTCATTCTCACATCTATAACCTTCAAAACAATTGTCAACATGCTCGTGACTATTTCTAACTTAGTTATAGTAAACACATACAAATTATGTCGTTTTGCAGTATACTCTAGAAAGAGTATTATCCTAACATATTCTGTACGTGTACATGTTCAACATGGCAATCAGTTGTCAATGTTTTCGCTTATTGCAAGAGGATTGTACATGGCTAGATTTGCTGGACCGCATGAGTAGTGATCTAGATTATAAATTGGGCGAACAAAAGGAGAAATTCTCCAATATAATATAGTGATAAAGGATTACTTTACTTAGACACAAAATCTGACAGGAGTACTGCTTGATGATATTATACAATATATTCGTTCTCTAAAACAGAACAATTTGTCAAGGAATAAGCCATAACACTTTACACGACAGACGAACCTAATAAGGAAATGTACTGTCTGTATGTCTGAAGTTCAGATTTCTATAATGAAGTATAATTTGAAACGAATGGTAGAAATAAGCTACTTCACGTATTGCAAAGATATGCAAATCAGATCGTTTCGCAGAAAACTCCATAAGCGAAACAGTAAATATTTCTCATACATTACATGTAAATGTACAACATAGTAATTTAATTACATACCAGGAGGTAAAACGTTCTCTGTGGTAGCTGAAACGAAATGTTTGTTGTAATTTACGTATGGTTAATTAGGACACATATTAACAACTTTAGATGTTATGGCCCAAGCAAATTTAATGTGCCATACAAGATAATGGACAGCTTTAATAGCGATCAAGATTTGAAATTAATTCAGTCTCTAGATCCAATGTTTGCAATATTTGATCTAAATTTGAAAACAAATCAATATCTTCTCTTCGTCCAATGTTTGTTAGACTTCTTTTTAAATGTTCAAGATTGCAAAATGAAGAACATATTTAAAATGCAATGTAATATTAAATAATTATATCAACAGACGTCATACAATTTCATGATCCTGCACAGTGTAGACCCGGATCAGAAGACTTGTGAGAGGTTGCACCGTTTGTTATACAAATTAATGTAAATGTTTACGCCAGTTTATATTTCTGTTGCTATACCTAAAATATGGAAACTGGATGGGTTCTAAATTTAAATTTGGAAGTGATTACATAATATAATACGAGACCTAAGGGTTTAACCATTTACTCCATAAATACGCCTTTATTCTCTTTGCAAACAGAGTAGACCCATATCAGATGACTCCTATGGGAGCTGTCTGATCAGGGTATACTCTGTTTGCTTATGAAATAATATAGATGTGATTCTGAATAACAATTCATGTGTACATGTATCAGTATGAAAAGTAAACTAATCAATATGCATGGAGTCAAATATCTCTCTATATATTTATATCTTATTCAAATTTACCGCATGACAAGTAGATTACGTACCAGCGGCATTTGGACTGGCTATGTTCACGGTACCTGTAACAAAATGTGTTGCTTTAATTTACTAAAGGTTAAAATAGGACACACATTTACATGATTTGACTTATAGTACACACGAACTCTTTGTCCCAAGTGCATGCATCACCAACAAGGTTTGCTAGACGGCTTTATTAGTTATCACTAAATGCACTATTTATGGTGTAGTCGTTGAAAATGTAACAAAAGGTTTTACTGCAATTGATTAAGGGTTAATCAAAACATATTCATATTAGTAGGCTTGTGTTACAAACGAATTCAATGTCACATACATCACAACAAATATTCGCCAGATGGCTTTAAAAGTGATGAAGTATTTAAAATCAAATCAATATCGTATCTAGGTCTAAGGTTTGCTACACGGGTTTTGCAATCTTTAAGACAGCAAAATGAAACGAACTAAATGAGAAAGTATCCAATACAATGTTATTATAAAGGATTATTTCAACTTAACTCATAATCTCCAATTATCCTATACAGTCACTTTATGAAACCATTGTGATGAATAGGAGCAAATGTTGTATTTATCACAATGGTTTCAAACTACAAAATTCTAAAACAAATATTTTTCTCGAGTAGGTGCTCCTTTTCGGTAGATTTATTCAAAGAGGTTGTATCTAAAAATAGGCTATGAGGTAATGGGTTAAGACAGCAAAGACAGCAATATGAAACGTACTAAAGGAGATAATAATATCCAATACAATGTTTCGTATAATAAAATATTATATGCAAATGTACAACATGACAAGTAAACAACATACTGCTTGGTGTTGACAACGTCTGTGTGGCCATAATGGTACCTGTAACGAAATTATTTGCAGTAAGTTACTAGTTGTTAAACAGGACTTAATTATATACAAACAAACCCATGTCCCAAAGGTTTACACCAGTAAACAGTTATATTGCCCCAACATGAACTAAGGATGAGTTCCAACTTTAAATTTATAATATGTGAATTTAAGTGTTAATAAAACAGATGGTTGATTGAATTGTTGCATTAAGATCATGAATATTTAGATATATACTCTTTGCAAATTACACGCCGTATACATGGATTACAACATGGCAAAGATATTACAAACCATTGGACGTTGTACATGTACTCTGTATTGTTGTCGACGAAACAAAACGTGTTACTGCAATTATGCTACTGGTAAAATAGGTTATACATTCACACGCGCATACTTTATAGTAGAAACGAATATAAATTTGCTCAAATAAACGCACGAAGCAAACCTAAGCAAACCTGTTGTTCTGTATTCGTTTGCTAAATAGGAAAATGCGCACAGTTGTGTACGGGAAAGGTTTGATAGATTACTTTAATAATAATCTTATTTAAAACTAGAGTTTGTTTTTTAGAAAAACACATGTCTCCCCCTGGTACCCCCCCCCCCACACACACACATAAGAGGAATGAATTCACCCCCTGGCACCTCTACCCTGGCACACATAAGAGGAATACATGTAAAATGTAAATTCATATGTCAAAAAATCCAAACTTCTGTCAAAATTGTTGCAGCCCATATTCCAATCCACATGACCATCCTCACATATAGCTGGTTCATATGTAAAAGTTTGAATGAAAACTCTTACACAGTATAGGAGGAGTTAGCTGCACAAGACTGTATCGCTATTATTCTATATAAGGAAAAACTCCTAAGGGTCATAACTTCTGTCAAAATTGTTGCAGCCAAAATTCCAAACCACATGACCATCCTCACATATAGCTGGTTCATATGTAAAAGTTTGAAGTGAATCCCTCAAATAGTGTAGGAGGAGTTAGCTGCACGATATTTTTTTGCTATATATTCTATATAAGGAAAAACTACAAAGGGCCATAACTTCTGTCAAAATTGTTGCAGGCAAAATTCCAAACCACATGACCATCCTCACGTATAGCTGGTTCATATGTTAAAGTTTGAAGGAAATCCCTCTAATAGTGTAGGAGAAGTTAGATGCACAAGAATTGCTATATATTCTATATAAGGAAAATAAAGTTGGAGGAGTAAGCTGCAAAAGATTTTTTCACTATAAGGAAAAACTACAAAGGACCATAACTTCTATCAAAATTGTTGCAGCCAAAATTCCAAAACACATGACCATCCTCACATATAGCTGGCTCATATGTAAAAGTTTGAGGTAAATCCCTCAAATACTGTAGGAGGAGTTAGCTGCACAAGATGTTTTCGCTATGTATTCATTATTCTATATTAGGAAAAACCTACAAAGGGTCATAACTTCTGTTAAAATTGTTGCAGCCAAAATTCCAAACCATATGACCATTCTCACATATAGCTGGTTCATATGTAAAAGTTTGAAGGAAACCCCTCTAATAGTGTAGGAGGAGTTAGCTGCACAAGACTTAACAGACAGACGAGCGGACGGACGGACGGACAGACACAAAGCACAGCATCAATATGTCTCCCTCCCCATAAAGTTGGGAATGTCCTCTCTAGGTCCAAAGGTTGCTATGTTACTTGTACAGTGATAAACACAATATCTCTTATAGGTCCAAGGTTTGCTACACTGTTTTAGTAATCTTTACGACGGCAAAGACAAACAAATGAAACCGAACAAAAGGAGATAATATCCAATTCAATAATATAATAAAGTTTTATTTCAAATTAACCCATAAACTCCCTCAATCCTACACACGGTACCTAGGTAAATAGTGGCAGAACAAAACTAGAAAGTCTCTAATACAGTATAGTTTATAAA
Source organism: Azorinus chamasolen (assembly GCA_963576725.1). Lineage (NCBI taxonomy): Eukaryota > Metazoa > Mollusca > Bivalvia > Cardiida > Solecurtidae > Azorinus > Azorinus chamasolen. The sequence goes on from OY755249.1 coordinate 23,950,314, forward strand.
AGATTCATTTTTTGAGATTTAAAAAGGACAGACGGGAATACCCAATCGAGTATAATTAATAAATAAACACGTTCACTAAATATAGATCAATGTAGGAATAAAACGTAATACTTTACACAACAGGCGAGCCTAATACAAGAGAAGATTATACTGTCTGTATTGGTTTGAATATATCGTGAAGTTCATGAAAATTGTCGATAGTCTTATATAATAAAACTGAAATGAAAACTATGGACTGACAGTATGGTATCAGTAAACTCCTGACTATTTTGAACTGTTTCCTGCAAACACATGCAAATCGGATCAGTTTGCTGAATGATATAGAAACGGTAAATATGCTCATAAATTATATGCAAATGTACAACATGGCAAACAAATTACATACGTGTGGTTGTTAGCGACTGTGCGGTACTAATGGTAGCTGTAACGAAATATTTGATGTAAGTTACTAGTTGTTATATAAGACACATATTCACATGATTAGGAATATGGTACAAACAAATTCAATGTCCCAAAGGCTTAAACCAGTAAACAGTTATGTTGTCCCCACATGAAATAAGAGTGAGTTCCAACTTTCAATATATAATACGATTGGATGATTGCATGGTTGCATTACAACTATGACTATTTTTCGATATATATTCTATGCAAATTACACGCCCTATGCATAGATGTATTAAACATGGCAAATAAATTACAAACCATTGGACGTTGTACTCTATATGGTAGTAGATGTAACGAAACGAAATGTAATGCTGTAATTTTGCTAATGGTAAAAGTGGGTATATGTTCAAACGCGCAGAATTTATAGAAGAAAGGAATATTAAATTGCTCAAATAAATGCACGAATCACCTCTAAGTAAACATGTTGTTCTACATTCGTTTGCTAGATAGGAAACTGCGTACAGTTGTGTTCGTAAAGATTTTGCTAGACTACTTTAATAATAATCGTATTTGAAGAATAAAGTAATGTCCCCTCTAGGCCAAAGGGTTGCTATGCTACTAGAGCAGTGATACATTTGAAGAAGACACTTTTCTTCTAGGTCCATGGTTTGTTTTGTAATATTTAAAACAGCAAAGAAATCATAATGAAACGAACAAAAGGAGATCATATCAAATACAATATTATAATAAAGAACTATTTCAACTCAACCAATAAACGCCCTCAATCCTATTCACGGTATATAGGCAAATAGTGGCAGAACAAATGTAGAAATTCTCTAATACAATATATAATATTCCTTTTTTTGAGATTTAAAAAGGGCCGAGGGAATACTCCGTGACGCCTAATAAATAAATATACACGTTCGCTTAAATAGATCGATGTAAGGAAACACACATAATTGTTTCACAACAGACGAGCCTAATACAGGAAGTGTAATTCGAAAACAGTTTGTAATGTCTGTTTTAACTTGTAAATATGGTGAAGTTCATGAAAATTGCAAATGTACAACATGGCAAACAAATTACATACGTGTGGTTGTTAGCGACTGTGTGGTACTAATGATAGCTGTAACGAAAATATTTGCTGTAAGTTACTAGTCGTTAGATAGAACACATATTCACATGATTAATTACATTGTACAAACAAACTCAATGTCCCAAAAGCTTACACCAGTAAACAGTTCTGTTGCCCCAACATGAAACTAGATCTACCAAGAAAAGTGATTAATACCCAAATTTGCAAAGTTCACACAGAAATGGGGTTGTAGAAATAAAGCTCCCGACCGCTAAATTTTCAATTGTTAGATAAAAAGGGAGATCATTCATTCATGATCGAAGCGACAAATCAAATCCTTTATAGCTTGTGCAGAACTTCAGATGGTGTTCAACAATATTGCAAAACATAAAAAAGTTCTGTTGAGGTATGACAGAGAAAATGTCCGACAAAATAATTTACTAAAACAAGCCAGATTTTGACAAAAATAACAAAGGTCAATAACTCCAAAATACTGAAGACAAGAGTTATGGACCATGTGCACTGAACTTGTGGTTAATGTGATATATCTGTATATGAAGTTTGAAGACAATAGCTTTATAAGTTTGAAGGTATGATCAGGACAAACCAGATTTTGACAAATATAACAAAGGGCAATATAGCTCCAAAAATACTGAAGACAGAGTAATGGACATTGTGCACAGCAATTGTGGTCAATGTGTTCTATCTGTATATGAAGTTTGAAATCAATAGTTTTTATACTATGAAAATTATGATCCGGACAAGCCAGATTTTGAAACAAATAAGGAATGGCAATAACTCCAAAAACACTGAAGACAGAGTTACGAACCTTGTGCAATGCACTTGCGGTCAATGTGATCTATCTGTATATGACGTTTGAAGTCAATAGCTTTTATACCTTGGAAGTTAAGATCCGGACAAGCTGGACGGACGTACGAACGGACGGACGGACATGGTGACTCCAGTATACACCCCAATTTCTTTTTTTTTAAAAATCGTTTGTGGGGATATAATAAAAATGAGTTCCAACTTGCAATATATAATATGTGACTTAAGGTTTTAATTCAAACTAATGGTTGATTGCATGGCTGCAATTAAACCATGCCTATTTCAATATAAATGCAAATAACACGCCCTATGCATACATGTATTACAACATGGCAAATAAATTACAAACCATTGGACGTTGTACTCTATATGGTAGTAGATGTAATGAAAAGTGCTGCTGCAATCGTGCTAATAATAAAATAGGGTACGTTCACATGCAGTCTTTATAGTAGAAACGAATATTAATTTGCTAAAATAAACGCTCGAATCACCTCTAAGTAAGCCTGCTGTTTGTATTTGTTTGCTAGATAGGAAACTGCGTACAGTTGTGTGTACGTAAGGGGTTGATATACTGCTTTAATAACAATCGTATTTGAAGAATAAAGTAATACCCCCCTGTAGGTCAAAAGGTTGCCATGCTACTAGAGCAGTGATAACTTTGAAAAAAAACCCACAATATCTCGTCTAGGTCCATGGTTTGCTACACTGTTTGTGTAATCTTAAAGACGGCAATATGAACGTCTAATAAATATATGTACGCGTTCGCAAAATTAGATCTATGTAAGAAAAAACCCATACTATCTTACAAAACAGACATAATACAAGATGTGTAATACGGTAGCTGATTGTACTGTCTATATTTGCTTGTATATATCGTGAAGTTCATTAAAATTGTCGATAGACTTATATAATAAAACTGGAAATGAAAACCATGGGCTTTCAGTATGGTATCAGTAAACTCCTGACTATGTGGAGCTGTTTCTTGCAAACACATGCAATTCGGATCAGTTTTCAGAATAATACAGAAACGGTAAATATTCTCACAAATTATATGCAAATGTACAACATGGCAAACAAATTACATACGTGTGGTTGTTAGCGACTGTGCGGTATTAATGGTAGCTGTAACGAAAATATTTGCTGTAAATTGCTAGTTTTTAAATAGGACACATATTCACATGATTAGGAAATTGTACAAACAAACTCAATGTCTCAAAGGTTTACACCAGTAAACAGTTATATTGCCCCATCATGAAATGAAGATGAATTCCAACTTTCAATATGTAATTTAATTAAAACGAATGGCTGATTGACAATTATAACATGGTAAATAAATTCAAACCATTATACGTTGTACTCTGTATTGTAGTCGATGTAAAAATTGTTGCTGTAATTGTGCTTATGGTAAAATAGGGTAAAAGGTTCAAATGCGCAGACTTTATAGTAGAAATGAATATCAAGTGACTCAAATAAACGCACGAATCACCTGTAAGTAACCCATTTGTTCTGTATTTGTTTACTAAATAGGAAAATGCGTACAGTTGTGTACGTAAAAGTTTGCTAGATTACTTTAATAATAATCATATTGAATAATAAAACAATATGTCCCGTCATGGTCCAAAGGTTGCTATGCTACTAGAACTTTGATAAATTTGAAGAAACAAGAGGACCAGAATGGCCCTGACATCGCTCACCAGACAATCAGGAAAGAAGATTTTCAAAAAATTCACTATATGTTTCTATAGAAAACTTAGCCGGCCTGGGGTGGGGCAAATTTTAATTCAGAAAGAATAAATTAATCTATACTTATGTTCAAAATTTCAGATATTTTCATTACATCTTCATGAGTTCATATTATTATTCATATCTTAAGATTGATGTATTTTTAACCCTTCCCCTTTTCTATGTTTATTCAAAATTTCAATACCTAGTGAATATTCATGGACAAAATAGTTGTAATGAAATATGGAAAGTGGGACAGTATAGCCATTTTAGAAAGTTAAGAAACATATTTCAAATTCCATTGACAAACAGATCAGACCCTAATCAGACAGCTGCTATAGGAGCCGTCTGATTTGGGTCTGTTCTGTTTGCAAATGCATGAAAAGTCATTTATGTGAGGGAAAGGCTTAAGTAAACATATTACAAGTAAGTACATGTATATTGTAAACAAAATAAAAATAATTTAATGCAATTTGCACTATATCATAAGCGAATACAGCAGATTGATCAGATGGCTACTACATGAGCCATATGATCTGGGTCTACTCTGTTTGCAAAGGTGTATAAATGCATATTTATGGAGTAAAGGGTTATTTGTTCTATTTACAGGTCAGATCTAATTTGCAACTGCCATTATCCAGAAGGAAGGCAATCCAGTTGTAATCAAAAAGTGTGAAAGGGAAATAACCTACCTTTTTTGTATGCTTAAAATAGCCAGCTAAAATAGACACTGCTCTCCAAGATGCAATAGAACACTTGAATTTGTATTAAGCTGAACTTAGTTATAGGATCTATATTGATAGCTGGCAGCTTAATGCAGGGCATAGATATGGAAAAAAAGCTTTAAGAGCTTTCTGCATTTTGAGATTTATCCACATAGTTTTCTCAATCTAAAATGAGTGTGTGTAATTTGTCTAAACACAATTTCTACTCTACTGATCAGGCTAAGGGTGATTACCAATACACTCCCACTGACCAGCTAGTCCTATCAGAGCACTGGCTTATCTGAGGAAAACTTTAACCTGTAGAACCTTTAGACTGTAATTTCTGATGTGAAAAAATATATACACAGGGTAGGGCCAATTTTAACCTCAGAACTATGATATTAACAAAATTCATAAAGGTATGCTAAGTTAATCTATACAACAACTATCTAAGCTCTTGGACATGTAGTTTTGACAAGAAGAGTTTCAAAGTTTTTCCTATACATACATAGTGATCCCATGGGCTGTTTAAGCAGTCAGCTACAAAAAAACTGTCAATCCCTGGGGTGGGGCCAATTTTGACCCTAGGGGCATAATTTATATAACTTTTGTAGAAGACCTGAAGTTGAAGCTATGTGCCAAATATGAAAGCTGAGAACCTTCTAGTTTGAGAGGAGAAGAATTTCAAAGTTTTCAATATATGTTTCTATTGAAAACTGAAAAACCCTGTGGCAGGGCCAATTTTGACCCCAGGAGCATAATTCATATAACTGTTGTAGAGGACCTACAGATGATGCTATGTACCAAAGATGAAAGCTGAGAACCCTGTAGATTCAGAGGAGAAGATTTTTAAAGGTTGAAATTGTTGACGCCCGACGACGGACGACGCAAGACGCACTACGCAAGCCGACGGACGACGGACATCAGGCGATCACAAAAGCTTACCCTGAGCACAAAGGTGCTCTGGTGAGCTAAAAACAAAATATCTCTTCTTAGTCCACGGTTTGTGCATTGTTTCTGAAGCAGCAAAGACAGCAAAATGAGAGGAATATCCAATACAATATTACAATAAAGGATTATTTCAACCTACTCGTAAATACCCGCGATCCTATTCACGGTTCATACGCAAATAGTGGCCGAACAAAAGCAGACCGTCTTTAATACAATATAGGTTATAAATATTCCTTTTTGAGATTTAAAAAAGGGCCGACGGGAATACTCAATGATCTCTAATAAATAAATGTATATACACGTTCACTAAAATAGATCTATGTAAGGAATATAACGTAATACTTTATACAACAGGAGGTGAAATACGGAAACATATTTACTGTCTTTATCTGCTTGTATATACAGTATGGTATCAGTAAACTCCTATTTTGAGCTGTTTCTTTCAAACATATGGAAATTGGATCAGTTTGCAGAATAGTATAGAACCGGTCAATATTTTGATACATTATGTACAAATGTACAACATGAGAAGTGATTACATACTGGTGGGTGTTGGCAGCGTCGTGGTGGGTGAAATGGTAGCTGTAACGAATAGATTTGCAGTAAGTGACTAGATGTTAAATAGGGCATATATTCACATGATTAAGTATATTGGACAAACAAACCCTACCAAAGGTTTACACCAGTAAACAGTTGATTATATTGCCCCAACATAAAATGAGGATGAATCCCAACTTTCAATAAGTAATATGCGACTTAAGATTTTAATTAAAACGAATGGCTGATTGCATGGTTGCATTAAAACCATGACTATTTCGATATATATTCTATGCAAATTACACGCCCCATGCATACATGTATTACAACATGGCAAATAAATTACAAACCATTGGACGTTGTACTCTGTATGTGGTAGTAGATGTAACGTAAAGGGTTGCTGTAATTGTGCTAATAATAAAATAGGGTATACGTTCAAACGCGCAGACATTATAGTAGAAACGAATATTAATTTGCCCAAATAAACGCACGAATCACCTCTAAGAAAACATGTTGTTCTATATTCGTTTGCTATATAGGAAACTGCATACAATTGTGTTCGTAAAGGTTTACTAGACTGCTTTAATAAGAATAAAATCAATAAAGTAATGTCCGCTCTAGGTCAAAATGTTGCTATGCTACTAGAGCAGTGATAAATTTGAAGAAAACACAATATCTCGTCCAGGTCCATGGTTTATTACACTGTTTGTGTAATCTTAAAGACGGCAATATGAACGACTAATAAATATATATACGCGTTCGCAAAAATATATCTATGTAAGAAACAAGATGTGTTTGTGAAACACTATGCCCCCTCGATATTATATTTGACCCTGAAGGATGACCTTGCTCCTGACATGTCACCCCTCAAACTGTGCAGCTTCATGGGGTACACATGCATACCAAATATCAAGTCTGTATCTCTACTTGTCCAAAAGTTATGGCCAATGTTAAAGTTGGTGACATTTGACCATGAAGGATGACATTGACATGTCACCCCTCAAACTGTGCGGCTTCATGAGATACACATGCATACCAGTATCAAGGCTGTATATCTATTGGTTCAAACATTATGGCCAATGTTAATGTTGGTGACCTTTGACCTTCAAAGATGACCTTGACCTTAACATGTCACCCCTCAAACTGTGCAGCCAAATGAGAAAAACATGTATACCAACTATCAAGTCTGTATCTCTACTGGTTCAAAAGTTATGGCCAATGATAAAGTCGGTGACCTTTGACCCTGAAAGATGACCGTGACCTTGACATGTGACCCCAAACTGTGCAGCTTCATGAGATACACATGCATACCAAATGTCAAGTCTGTATCTACAGGTTCAAAAGTTATGGCCAATGTTAAAGTCGGTGACCTTTGACCCTGACAGATGACCGTGACCTTAACATGTTACCCCTCAAAATGTGCAGCTTCATGAGATACACATGCATACCAAATGTCAAGTCTGTATCTACAGGTTCAAAAGTTATGGCCAATGTTAAAGTTTGTGACCTTTGACCCTAAAAGATGACCTTTACCTTGGCATGTTGCCCTCAATATGTGCAGCTTCATGAGATACACATGTATACCAAATATCAAGACTCTATCTCTATTGGTTCAAAAGTTATGGCCAATTTGAAGTTGGTGACCTTTGACCCTGAAGGATGAAATTGACATGTCACCCCTCAAACTGCAGCTTCATGAGATAAACCTTTAAGGATGATCTTGACCTTAACATGTTACCCCTCAAACTGTGCAGCCAAATGAGAAAAAACATGTATACCAACTATCAAGTCTGTATCTCTACTGGTTCGAAAGTTATGGCCAATGTTAAAGTCGGTGACCTTTGACGCTGAAAGATGACCGTGATATTGACATGTGACCCCAAACTGTGCAGCTTCATGAGATACACATGCATACCAAATGTCAAGTCTGTATCTACAGGTTCAAAAGTTATGGCCAATGTTAAAGTCGGTGACCTTTGACCCTGAAAGATGACCGTGACCTTGACATGTGACCCCAAACTGTGCAGCTTCATGAGATACACATGCAAACCAAATGTCAAGTCTGTATCTACAGGTTCAAAAGTTATGGTCAATGTTAAAGTCGGTGACCTTTGACCCTAAAAGATGACCTTTACCTTGGCATGTTGCCCTTAATATGTGCAGCTTCATGAGATACACATGTATACCAAATATCAAGACTCTATCTCTATTGGTTCAAAAGTTATGGCCAATTTGAAGTTGGTGACCTTTGACCCTGAAGGATGACATTGACATGTCACCCCTCAAACTGTGCAGCTTCATGAGATAAACCTTTAAGGATGACCTTGACCTTAACATGTTACCCCTCAAAATGTGCGGCTTTATGAGATACATATGCATGCCAAATATCAAGTCTCTATCTGTACTGGCTCAAAAGTTATGACCAATGTTAAAGTTACAGACAAACAAACAGACAATTTGACCTTTGACCCTGAAGAATGACCTTGACCTTCACATGTCACCCCTCAAAGTGTGCAGCTGCATGAGATACACAAGCATGCCAAATATAAGGATGACTTTGACCTTAACATGTCACCCCTCAAAATGTGCTGCTTAATGAGATACATATGCATGCCAAATATCAAGTCTCCATCTGTACTGGCTCAAAAGTTATGACCAATGTTAAAGTTACAGACAAACAAACAGACAATTTGACCTTTGACCCTGAAGAATGACCTTGACCTTCACATGTCACCCCTCAAAGTGTGCAGCTGCATGAGATACACAAGCATGCCAAATATAAGGATGACTTTGACCTTAACATGTCACCCCTCAAAATGTGCTGCTTAATGAGATACATATGCATGCCAAATATCAAGTCTCCATCTGTACTGACTCAAAAGTTATGACCAATGTTAAAGTTACAGACAAACAAACAGACATTTTGATCTTTGACCCTGAAGAATTCACATGTCACCTCTCAAAGTGTGCAGCTGCATGAGATACACAAGCATGCCAAATATCAAGTATATATCTCTACTGGTTCAAAAGTAATGGCCAATGTTAAAGTCAGTGATTTGACTTATATATTTGACCTCTGACCTTGAAGGATGACTTTGACGTTAACATGCTTCCCCTCAAAATGTGCGGCTTTTTGAGATACATATGCATGCCAAATATCAAGTCTCTATCTGTACTGGCTCAAAAGTTATGACCAATGTTAAAGTTACAGACAAACAAACAGACAATTTGACCTTTGACCCTGAAGAATGACCTTGACCTTCACATGTCACCTCTCAAAGTGTGCAACTGCATGCGATACACAAGCATGCCAAATATAAGGATGACCTTGACCTTAACATGTCACCCCTCAAAATGTGCTGCTTAATGAGATATATATGCATGCCAAATATCAAGTCTCTATCTGTACTGGCTCAAAAGTTATGACCAATGTTAAAGTTACAGACAAACAAACAGACATTTTGATCTTTGACCCTGAAGAATTCACATGTCACCTCTCAAAGTGTGCAGCTGCATGAGATACACAAGCATGCCAAATATCAAGTATATATCTCTACTGGTTCAAAAGTAATGGCCAATGTTAAAGTCAGTGATTTGACCTATATATTTGACCTCTGACCTTGAAGGATGACCTTGACGTTAACATGCTTCCCCTCAAAATGTGCGGCTTTATGAGATACATATGCATGCCAAATATCAAGTCTCTATCTGTACTGGCTCAAAAGTTATGACCAATGTTAAAGTTACAGACAAACAAACAGACAATTTGACCTTTGACCCTGAATAATTCACATGTCACCTCTCAAAATGTGCAGCTTCATGAGATACACACGCATGCCAAATATCAAGTCTATCTCTACTGGTCAAAAGGTTATGGCCAATGTTAAAGTTGGTGATTTGACCCATATATTTGACCTCTGACCTTGAAGGATGACCTTGACCTTGACATATCGCCCCTCAAAATGTGCGGCTTTAGGAGATACATATGCATGCAAAATATCAAGTTTCTATCTGTACTGGCTCAAAAGTTATGACCAATGTTAAAGTTGCTGACAAACAATTATAATGTACTCGTACGTAAATGTTTGCTATATTACTTCAATAATAATCGTATTGAAGAATAAAACAATGTCCCGTCATGGTCCAAATGTTGCTATTGCAGAATAGTATAGAACCGGTAAATATTCTGATACATTATGTACAAATGTACAACATGAGAAGTGATTACATACTGGTGGGTGTTGGCAGCATCGTGGTGGGTAAAATGGTAGTTGTAACGAATAGATTTGCAGTAAGTTACTAGTTGTTAAATAGGACATATATTCACATGATTAAGTATATTGTACAAACAAACCCTGCTGTAATTGTGCTTATGGTAAAATAGGGTAAAAGGTTCAAATGCGCAGACTTTACAGTAGAAACGAATATCAAGTGACTCAAATAAACGCACGAATCACCTGTAAGTAACCCAGTTGTTCTGTATTTGTTTACTAAATAGGAAAATGCGTACAGTTGTGTACGTAAAAGTTTGCAGATTACTTTAATAATAATCATATTGAAGATTAAAACAATATGTCCCGTCATGGTCAAAAGGTTGCTATGCTACTAGAACTTTGATAAATTTGAAGAAAAAAACCAAAATATCTCTTCTTAGTCCACGGTTTGTGCGTTGTTTTTGAAGCAGCAAAGACAACAAAATGAGAGGAATATCCAATATAATATTACAATAAAGGATTAGTTCAACCTACTCGTAAATACCCGCGATCCTATTCACGGTTCATACGCAAATAGTGGCCGAACAAAAGCAGACCGTCTTTAATACAATATAGGTTATAAATATTCCTTTTTGAGATTTAAAAAAGGGCCGACGGGAATACTCAATGATCTCTAATAAATAAATGTATATACACGTTCACTAAAATAGATCTATGTAAGGAATATAACGTAATACTTTATACAACAGGAGGTGAAATACGGAAACATATTTACTGTCTTTATCTGCTTGTATATACAGTATGGTATCAGTAAACTCCTATTTTGAGCTGTTTCTTTCAAACATATGGAAATTGGATCAGTTTGCAGAATAGTATAGAACCGGTCAATATTTTGATACATTATGTACAAATGTACAACATGAGAAGTGATTACATACTGGTGGGTGTTGGCAGCGTCGTGGTGGGTGAAATGGTAGCTGTAACGAATAGATTTGCAGTAAGTGACTAGATGTTAAATAGGGCATATATTCACATGATTAAGTATATTGTACAAACAAACCTTACCAAAGGTTTACACCATTAACAGTTGATTATATTGCCCCAACATAAAATGAGGATGAATCCCAACTTTCAATAAGTAATATGCGACTTAAGATTTTAATTAAAACGAATGGCTGATTGCATGGTTGCATTAAAACCATGACTATTTCGATATATATTCTATGCAAATTACACGCCCCATGCATACATGTATTACAACATGGCAAATAAATTACAAACCATTGGACGTTGTACTCTGTATGTGGTAGTAGATGTAACGTAAAGGGTTGCTGTAATTGTGCTAATAATAAAATAGGGTATACGTTCAAACGCGCAGACATTATAGTAGAAACGAATATTAATTTGCCCAAATAAACGCACGAATCACCTCTAAGAAAACATGTTGTTCTATATTCGTTTGCTATATAGGAAACTGCATACAATTGTGTTCGTAAAGGTTTACTAGACTGCTTTAATAAGAATAAAATCAATAAAGTAATGTCCGCTCTAGGTCAAAACGTTGCTATGCTACTAGAGCAGTGATAAATTTGAAGAAAACACAATATCTCGTCCAGGTCCATGGTTTGTTACACTGTTTGTGTAATCTTAAAGACGGCAATATGAACGACTAATAAATATATATACGCGTTCGCAAAAATATATCTATGTAAGAAACAAGATGTGTTTGTGAAACACTATGCCCCCTCGATATTATATTTGACATGTCACCCCTCAAACTGTGCAGCTTCATGGGGTAAACATGCATACCAAATATCAAGTCTGTATCTCTACTTGTCCAAAAGTTATGGCCAATGTTAAAGTTGGTGACATTTGACCATGAAGGATGACATTGACATGTCACCCCTCAAATTGTGCGGCTTCATGAGATACACATGCATACCAGTATCAAGGCTGTATATCTATTGGTTCAAACATTATGGCCAATGTTAATGTTGGTGACCTTTGACCTTCAAAGATGACCTTGACCTTAACATGTCACCCCTCAAACTGTGCAGCCAAATGAGAAAAACATGTATACCAACTATCAAGTCTGTATCTCTACTGGTTCAAAAGTTATGGCCAATGATAAAGTCGGTGACCTTTGACCCTGAAAGATGACCGTGACCTTAACATGTTACCCCTCAAAATGTGCAGCTTCATGAGATACACATGCATACCAAATGTCAAGTCTGTATCTACAGGTTCAAAAGTTATGGCCAATGTTAAAGTTTGTGACCTTTGACCCTAAAAGATGACCTTTACCTTGGCATGTTGCCCTCAATATGTGCAGCTTCATGAGATACACATGTATACCAAATATCAAGACTCTATCTCTATTGGTTCAAAAGTTATGGCCAATTTGAAGTTGGTGACCTTTGACCCTGAAGGATGACATTGACATGTCACCCCTCAAACTGTGCAGCTTCATGAGATAAACCTTTAAGGATGATCTTGACCTTAACATGTTACCCCTCAAACTGTGCAGCCAAATGAGAAAAAACATGTATACCAACTATCAAGTCTGTATCTCTACTGGTTCAAAAGTTATGGCCAATGTTAAAGTCGGTGACCTTTGACGCTGAAAGATGACCGTGACATTGACATGTGACCCCAAACTGTGCAGCTTCATGAGATACACATGCATACCAAATGTCAAGTCTGTATCTACAGGTTCAAAAGTTATGGCCAATGTTAAAGTCGGTGACCTTTGACCCTGAAAGAAGACCGTGACCTTGACATGTGACCCCAAACTGTGCAGCTTCATGAGATACACATGCAAACCAAATGTCAAGTCTGTATCTACAGGTTCAAAAGTTATGGTCAATGTTAAAGTCGGTGACCTTTGACCCTAAAAGATGACCTTTACCTTGGCATGTTGCGCTTAATATGTGCAGCTTCATGAGATACACATGTATACCAAATATCAAGACTCTATCTCTATTGGTTCAAAAGTTATGGCCAATTTGAAGTTGGTGACCTTTGACCCTGAAGGATGACATTGACATGTCACCCCTCAAACTGTGCAGCTTCATGAGATAAACCTTTAAGGATGACCTTGACCTTAACATGTTACCCCTCAAACTGTGCAGCCAAATGAGAAAAAACATGTATACCAACTATCAAGTCTGTATCTCTACTGGTTCAAAAGTTATGGCCAATGTTAAAGTCGGTGACCTTTGACGCTGAAAGATGACCGTGACCTTGACATGTGACCCCAAACTGTGCAGCTTCATGAGATACACATGCAAACCAAATGTCAAGTCTGTATCTACAGGTTCACAAGTTATGGTCAATGTTAAAGTCGGTGACCTTTGACCCTAAAAGATGACCTTTACCTTGGCATGTTGCGCTTAATATGTGCAGCTTCATGAGATACACATGTATACCAAATATCAAGACTATATCTCTATTGGTTCAAAAGTTATGGCCAATTTGAAGTTGGTGACCTTTGACCCTGAAGGATGACATTGACATGTCACCCCTCAAACTGTGCAGCTTCATGAGATAAACCTTTAAGGATGACCTTGACCTTAACATGTTACCCCTCAAAATGTGCGGCTTTATGAGATACATATGCATGCCAAATATCAAGTCTCTATCTGTACTGGCTCAAAAGTTATGACCAATGTTAAAGTTACAGACAAACAAACAGACAATTTGACCTTTGACCCTGAAGAATGACCTTGACCTTCACATGTCACCCCTCAAAGTGTGCAGCTGCATGAGATACACAAGCATGCCAAATATAAGAATGACCTTGACCTTAACATGTCACCCCTCAAAATGTGCTGCTTAATGAGATACATATGCATGCCAAATATCAAGTCTCCATCTGTACTGGCTCAAAAGTTATGACCAATGTTAAAGTTACAGACAAACAGACAATTTGACCTTTGACCCTGAATAATTTACATGTCACCTCTCAAAGTGTGCAGCTTCATGAGATACACAAGCATGCCAAATATAAAGTATATATCTCTACTGGTTCAAAAGTAATGGCCAATGTTAAAGTCAGTGATTTGACTTATATATTTGACCTCTGACCTTGAAGGATGACTTTGACGTTAACATGCTTCCCCTCAAAATGTGCGGCTTTTTGAGATACATATGCATGCCAAATATCAAGTCTCTATCTGTACTGGCTCAAAAGTTATGACCAATGTTAAAGTTACAGACAAACAAACAGACAATTTGACCTTTGACCCTGAAGAATGACCTTGACCTTCACATGTCACCCCTCAAAGTGTGCAACTGCATGCGATACACAAGCATGCCAAATATAAGGATGACCTTGACCTTAACATGTCACCCCTCAAAATGTGCTGCTTAATGAGATATATATGCATGCCAAATATCAAGTCTCTATCTGTACTGGCTCAAAAGTTATGACCAATGTTAAAGTTACAGACAAACAAACAGACATTTTGATCTTTGACCCTGAAGAATTCACATGTCACCTCTCAAAGTGTGCAGCTGCATGAGATACACAAGCATGCCAAATATCAAGTATATATCTCTACTGGTTCAAAAGTAATGGCCAATGTTAAAGTCAGTGATTTGACTTATATATTTGACCTCTGACCTTGAAGGATGACCTTGACGTTAACATGCTTCCCCTCAAAATGTGCGGCTTTATGAGATACATATGCATGCCAAATATCAAGTCTCTATCTGTACTGGCTCAAAAGTTATGACCAATGTTAAAGTTACAGACAAACAAACAGACAATTTGACCTTTGACCCTGAATAATTCACATGTCACCTCTCAAAATGTGCAGCTTCATGAGATACACACGCATGCCAAATATCAAGTCTATCTCTACTGGTCAAAAGGTTATGGCCAATGTTAAAGTCGGTGATTTGACCCATATATTTGACCTCTGACCTTGAAGGATGACCTTGACCTTGACATATCGCCCCTCAAAATGTGCGGCTTTAGGAGATACATATGCATGCAAAATATCAAGTCTCTATCTGTACTGGCTCAAAAGTTATGACCAATGTTAAAGTTGCTGACAAACAATTATAATGTACTCGTACGTAAATGTTTGCTATATTACTTCAATAATAATCGTATTGAAGAATAAAACAATGTCCCGTCATGGTCCAAATGTTGCTATTGCAGAATAGTATAGAACCGGTAAATATTCTGATACATTATGTACAAATGTACAACATGAGAAGTGATTACATACTGGTGGGTGTTGGCAGCATCGTGGTGGGTAAAATGGTAGTTGTAACGAATAGATTTGCAGTAAGTTACTAGTTGTTAAATAGGACATATATTCACATGATTAAGTATATTGTACAAACAAACCCTGCTGTAATTGTGCTTATGGTAAAATAGGGTAAAAGGTTCAAATGCGCAGACTTTACAGTAGAAACGAATATCAAGTGACTCAAATAAACGCACGAATCACCTGTAAGTAACCCAGTTGTTCTGTATTTGTTTACTAAATAGGAAAATGCGTACAGTTGTGTACGTAAAAGTTTGCAGATTACTTTAATAATAATCATATTGAAGATTAAAACAATATGTCCCGTCATGGTCAAAAGGTTGCTATGCTACTAGAACTTTGATAAATTTGAAGAAAAAAACCAAAATATCTCTTCTTAGTCCACGGTTTGTGCGTTGTTTTTGAAGCAGCAAAGACAACAAAATGAGAGGAATATCCAATATAATATTACAATAAAGGATTAGTTCAACCTACTCGTAAATACCCGCGATCCTATTCACGGTTCATACGCAAATAGTGGCCGAACAAAAGCAGACCGTCTTTAATACAATATAGGTTATAAATATTCCTTTTTGAGATTTAAAAAAGGGCCGACGGGAATACTCAATGATCTCTAATAAATAAATGTATATACACGTTCACTAAAATAGATCTATGTAAGGAATATAACGTAATACTTTATACAACAGGAGGTGAAATACGGAAACATATTTACTGTCTTTATCTGCTTGTATATACAGTATGGTATCAGTAAACTCCTATTTTGAGCTGTTTCTTTCAAACATATGGAAATTGGATCAGTTTGCAGAATAGTATAGAACCGGTCAATATTTTGATACATTATGTACAAATGTACAACATGAGAAGTGATTACATACTGGTGGGTGTTGGCAGCGTCGTGGTGGGTGAAATGGTAGCTGTAACGAATAGATTTGCAGTAAGTGACTAGATGTTAAATAGGGCATATATTCACATGATTAAGTATATTGTACAAACAAACCTTACCAAAGGTTTACACCATTAACAGTTGATTATATTGCCCCAACATAAAATGAGGATGAATCCCAACTTTCAATAAGTAATATGCGACTTAAGATTTTAATTAAAACGAATGGCTGATTGCATGGTTGCATTAAAACCATGACTATTTCGATATATATTCTATGCAAATTACACGCCCCATGCATACATGTATTACAACATGGCAAATAAATTACAAACCATTGGACATTGTACTCTGTATGTGGTAGTAGATGTAACGTAAAGGGTTGCTGTAATTGTGCTAATAATAAAATAGGGTATACGTTCAAACGCGCAGACATTATAGTAGAAACGAATATTAATTTGCCCAAATAAACGCACGAATCACCTCTAAGAAAACATGTTGTTCTATATTCGTTTGCTATATAGGAAACTGCATACAATTGTGTTCGTAAAGGTTTACTAGACTGCTTTAATAAGAATAAAATCAATAAAGTAATGTCCGCTCTAGGTCAAAATGTTGCTATGCTACTAGAGCAGTGATAAATTTGAAGAAAACACAATATCTCGTCCAGGTCCATGGTTTGTTACACTGTTTGTGTAATCTTAAAGACGGCAATATGAACGACTAATAAATATATATACGCGTTCGCAAAAATATATCTATGTAAGAAACAAGATGTGTTTGTGAAACACTATGCCCCCTCGATATTATATTTGACATGTCACCCCTCAAACTGTGCAGCTTCATGGGGTACACATGCATACCAAATATCAAGTCTGTATCTCTACTTGTCCAAAAGTTATGGCCAATGTTAAAGTTGGTGACATTTGACCATGAAGGATGACATTGACATGTCACCCCTCAAATTGTGCGGCTTCATGAGATACACATGCATACCAGTATCAAGGCTGTATATCTATTGGTTCAAACATTATGGCCAATGTTAATGTTGGTGACCTTTGACCTTCAAAGATGACCTTGACCTTAACATGTCACCCCTCAAACTGTGCAGCCAAATGAGAAAAACATGTATACCAACTATCAAGTCTGTATCTCTACTGGTTCAAAAGTTATGGCCAATGATAAAGTCGGTGACCTTTGACCCTGAAAGATGACCGTGACCTTGACATGTGACCCCAAACTGTGCAGCTTCATGAGATACACATGCATACCAAATGTCAAGTCTGTATCTACAGGTTCAAAAGTTATGGCCAATGTTAAAGTCGGTGATCTTTGACCCTGAAAGATGACCGTGACCTTAACATGTTACCCCTCAAAATGTGCAGCTTCATGAGATACACATGCATACCAAATGTCAAGTCTGTATCTACAGGTTCAAAAGTTATGGCCAATGTTAAAGTTTGTGACCTTTGACCCTAAAAGATGACCTTTACCTTGGCATGTTGCCCTCAATATGTGCAGCTTCATGAGATACACATGTATACCAAATATCAAGACTCTATCTCTATTGGTTCAAAAGTTATGGCCAATTTGAAGTTGGTGACCTTTGACCCTGAAGGATGACATTGACATGTCACCCCTCAAACTGTGCAGCTTCATGAGATAAACCTTTAAGGATGATCTTGACCTTAACATGTTACCCCTCAAACTGTGCAGCCAAATGAGAAAAAACATGTATGCCAACTATCAAGTCTGTATCTCTACTGGTTCAAAAGTTATGGCCAATGTTAAAGTCGGTGACCTTTGACGCTGAAAGATGACCGTGACATTGACATGTGACCCCAAACTGTGCAGCTTCATGAGATACACATGCATACCAAATGTCAAGTCTGTATCTACAGGTTCAAAAGTTATGGCCAATGTTAAAGTCGGTGACCTTTGACCCTGAAAGAAGACCGTGACCTTGACATGTGACCCCAAACTGTGCAGCTTCATGAGATACACATGCAAACCAAATGTCAAGTCTGTATCTACAGGTTCAAAAGTTATGGTCAATGTTAAAGTCGGTGACCTTTGACCCTAAAAGATGACCTTTACCTTGGCATGTTGCGCTTAATATGTGCAGCTTCATGAGATACACATGTATACCAAATATCAAGACTCTATCTCTATTGGTTCAAAAGTTATGGCCAATTTGAAGTTGGTGACCTTTGACCCTGAAGGATGACATTGACATGTCACCCCTCAAACTGTGCAGCTTCATGAGATAAACCTTTAAGGATGACCTTGACCTTAACATGTTACCCCTCAAACTGTGCAGCCAAATGAGAAAAAACATGTATACCAACTATCAAGTCTGTATCTCTACTGGTTCAAAAGTTATGGCCAATGTTAAAGTCGGTGACCTTTGACGCTGAAAGATGACCGTGACCTTGACATGTGACCCCAAACTGTGCAGCTTCATGAGATACACATGCAAACCAAATGTCAAGTCTGTATCTACAGGTTCACAAGTTATGGTCAATGTTAAAGTCGGTGACCTTTGACCCTAAAAGATGACCTTTACCTTGGCATGTTGCGCTTAATATGTGCAGCTTCATGAGATACACATGTATACCAAATATCAAGACTATATCTCTATTGGTTCAAAAGTTATGGCCAATTTGAAGTTGGTGACCTTTGACCCTGAAGGATGACATTGACATGTCACCCCTCAAACTGTGCAGCTTCATGAGATAAACCTTTAAGGATGACCTTGACCTTAACATGTTACCCCTCAAAATGTGCGGCTTTATGAGATACATATGCATGCCAAATATCAAGTCTCTATCTGTACTGGCTCAAAAGTTATGACCAATGTTAAAGTTACAGACAAACAAACAGACAATTTGACCTTTGACCCTGAAGAATGACCTTGACCTTCACATGTCACCCCTCAAAGTGTGCAGCTGCATGAGATACACAAGCATGCCAAATATAAGAATGACCTTGACCTTAACATGTCACCCCTCAAAATGTGCTGCTTAATGAGATACATATGCATGCCAAATATCAAGTCTCCATCTGTACTGGCTCAAAAGTTATGACCAATGTTAAAGTTACAGACAAACAGACAATTTGACCTTTGACCCTGAATAATTTACATGTCACCTCTCAAAGTGTGCAGCTTCATGAGATACACAAGCATGCCAAATATAAAGTATATATCTCTACTGGTTCAAAAGTAATGGCCAATGTTAAAGTCAGTGATTTGACTTATATATTTGACCTCTGACCTTGAAGGATGACTTTGACGTTAACATGCTTCCCCTCAAAATGTGCGGCTTTTTGAGATACATATGCATGCCAAATATCAAGTCTCTATCTGTACTGGCTCAAAAGTTATGACCAATGTTAAAGTTACAGACAAACAAACAGACAATTTGACCTTTGACCCTGAAGAATGACCTTGACCTTCACATGTCACCCCTCAAAGTGTGCAACTGCATGCGATACACAAGCATGCCAAATATAAGGATGACCTTGACCTTAACATGTCACCCCTCAAAATGTGCTGCTTAATGAGATATATATGCATGCCAAATATCAAGTCTCTATCTGTACTGGCTCAAAAGTTATGACCAATGTTAAAGTTACAGACAAACAAACAGACATTTTGATCTTTGACCCTGAAGAATTCACATGTCACCTCTCAAAGTGTGCAGCTGCATGAGATACACAAGCATGCCAAATATCAAGTATATATCTCTACTGGTTCAAAAGTAATGGCCAATGTTAAAGTCAGTGATTTGACCTATATATTTGACCTCTGACCTTGAAGGATGACCTTGACGTTAACATGCTTCCCCTCAAAATGTGCGGCTTTATGAGATACATATGCATGCCAAATATCAAGTCTCTATCTGTACTGGCTCAAAAGTTATGACCAATGTTAAAGTTACAGACAAACAAACAGACAATTTGACCTTTGACCCTGAATAATTCACATGTCACCTCTCAAAATGTGCAGCTTCATGAGATACACACGCATGCCAAATATCAAGTCTATCTCTACTGGTCAAAAGGTTATGGCCAATGTTAAAGTCGGTGATTTGACCCATATATTTGACCTCTGACCTTGAAGGATGACCTTGACCTTGACATATCGCCCCTCAAAATGTGCGGCTTTAGGAGATACATATGCATGCAAAATATCAAGTCTCTATCTGTACTGGCTCAAAAGTTATGACCAATGTTAAAGTTGCTGACAAACAATTATAATGTACTCGTACGTAAATGTTTGCTATATTACTTCAATAATAATCGTATTGAAGAATAAAACAATGTCCCGTCATGGTCCAAATGTTGCTATTGCAGAATAGTATAGAACCGGTAAATATTCTGATACATTATGTACAAATGTACAACATGAGAAGTGATTACATACTGGTGGGTGTTGGCAGCATCGTGGTGGGTAAAATGGTAGTTGTAACGAATAGATTTGCAGTAAGTTACTAGTTGTTAAATAGGACATATATTCACATGATTAAGTATATTGTACAAACAAACCCTGCTGTAATTGTGCTTATGGTAAAATAGGGTAAAAGGTTCAAATGCGCAGACTTTACAGTAGAAACGAATATCAAGTGACTCAAATAAACGCACGAATCACCTGTAAGTAACCCAGTTGTTCTGTATTTGTTTACTAAATAGGAAAATGCGTACAGTTGTGTACGTAAAAGTTTGCAGATTACTTTAATAATAATCATATTGAAGATTAAAACAATATGTCCCGTCATGGTCAAAAGGTTGCTATGCTACTAGAACTTTGATAAATTTGAAGAAAAAACCCAAAATATCTCTTCTTAGTCCACGGTTTGTGCGTTGTTTTTGAAGCAGCAAAGACAACAAAATGAGAGGAATATCCAATATAATATTACAATAAAGGATTAGTTCAACCTACTCGTAAATACCCGCGATCCTATTCACGGTTCATACGCAAATAGTGGCCGAACAAAAGCAGACCGTCTTTAATACAATATAGGTTATAAATATTCCTTTTTGAGATTTAAAAAAGGGCCGACGGGAATACTCAATGATCTCTAATAAATAAATGTATATACACGTTCACTAAAATAGATCTATGTAAGGAATATAACGTAATACTTTATACAACAGGAGGTGAAATACGGAAACATATTTACTGTCTTTATCTGCTTGTATATACAGTATGGTATCAGTAAACTCCTATTTTGAGCTGTTTCTTTCAAACATATGGAAATTGGATCAGTTTGCAGAATAGTATAGAACCGGTCAATATTTTGATACATTATGTACAAATGTACAACATGAGAAGTGATTACATACTGGTGGGTGTTGGCAGCGTCGTGGTGGGTGAAATGGTAGCTGTAACGAATAGATTTGCAGTAAGTGACTAGATGTTAAATAGGGCATATATTCACATGATTAAGTATATTGTACAAACAAACCTTACCAAAGGTTTACACCATTAACAGTTGATTATATTGCCCCAACATAAAATGAGGATGAATCCCAACTTTCAATAAGTAATATGCGACTTAAGATTTTAATTAAAACGAATGGCTGATTGCATGGTTGCATTAAAACCATGACTATTTCGATATATATTCTATGCAAATTACACGCCCCATGCATACATGTATTACAACATGGCAAATAAATTACAAACCATTGGACGTTGTACTCTGTATGTGGTAGTAGATGTAACGTAAAGGGTTGCTGTAATTGTGCTAATAATAAAATAGGGTATACGTTCAAACGCGCAGACATTATAGTAGAAACGAATATTAATTTGCCCAAATAAACGCACGAATCACCTCTAAGAAAACATGTTGTTCTATATTCGTTTGCTATATAGGAAACTGCATACAATTGTGTTCGTAAAGGTTTACTAGACTGCTTTAATAAGAATAAAATCAATAAAGTAATGTCCGCTCTAGGTCAAAATGTTGCTATGCTACTAGAGCAGTGATAAATTTGAAGAAAACACAATATCTCGTCCAGGTCCATGGTTTGTTACACTGTTTGTGTAATCTTAAAGACGGCAATATGAACGACTAATAAATATATATATGCGTTCGCAAAAATATATCTATGTAAGAAACAAGATGTGTTTGTGAAACACTATGCCCCCTCGATATTATATTTGACATGTCACCCCTCAAACTGTGCAGCTTCATGGGGTACACATGCATACCAAATATCAAGTCTGTATCTCTACTTGTCCAAAAGTTATGGCCAATGTTAAAGTTGGTGACATTTGACCATGAAGGATGACATTGACATGTCACCCCTCAAATTGTGCGGCTTCATGAGATACACATGCATACCAGTATCAAGGCTGTATATCTATTGGTTCAAACATTATGGCCAATGTTAATGTTGGTGACCTTTGACCTTCAAAGATGACCTTGACCTTAACATGTCACCCCTCAAACTGTGCAGCCAAATGAGAAAAACATGTATACCAACTATCAAGTCTGTATCTCTACTGGTTCAAAAGTTATGGCCAATGATAAAGTCGGTGACCTTTGACCCTGAAAGATGACCGTGACCTTGACATGTGACCCCAAACTGTGCAGCTTCATGAGATACACATGCATACCAAATGTCAAGTCTGTATCTACAGGTTCAAAAGTTATGGCCAATGTTAAAGTCGGTGATCTTTGACCCTGAAAGATGACCGTGACCTTAACATGTTACCCCTCAAAATGTGCAGCTTCATGAGATACACATGCATACCAAATGTCAAGTCTGTATCTACAGGTTCAAAAGTTATGGCCAATGTTAAAGTTTGTGACCTTTGACCCTAAAAGATGACCTTTACCTTGGCATGTTGCCCTCAATATGTGCAGCTTCATGAGATACACATGTATACCAAATATCAAGACTCTATCTCTATTGGTTCAAAAGTTATGGCCAATTTGAAGTTGGTGACCTTTGACCCTGAAGGATGACATTGACATGTCACCCCTCAAACTGTGCAGCTTCATGAGATAAACCTTTAAGGATGATCTTGACCTTAACATGTTACCCCTCAAACTGTGCAGCCAAATGAGAAAAAACATGTATGCCAACTATCAAGTCTGTATCTCTACTGGTTCAAAAGTTATGGCCAATGTTAAAGTCGGTGACCTTTGACGCTGAAAGATGACCGTGACCTTGACATGTGACCCCAAACTGTGCAGCTTCATGAGATACACATGCATACCAAATGTCAAGTCTGTATCTACAGGTTCAAAAGTTATGGCCAATGTTAAAGTCGGTGACCTTTGACCCTGAAAGAAGACCGTGACCTTGACATGTGACCCCAAACTGTGCAGCTTCATGAGATACACATGCAAACCAAATGTCAAGTCTGTATCTACAGGTTCAAAAGTTATGGTCAATGTTAAAGTCGGTGACCTTTGACCCTAAAAGATGACCTTTACCTTGGCATGTTGCGCTTAATATGTGCAGCTTCATGAGATACACATGTATACCAAATATCAAGACTCTATCTCTATTGGTTCAAAAGTTATGGCCAATTTGAAGTTGGTGACCTTTGACCCTGAAGGATGACATTGACATGTCACCCCTCAAACTGTGCAGCTTCATGAGATAAACCTTTAAGGATGACCTTGACCTTAACATGTTACCCCTCAAACTGTGCAGCCAAATGAGAAAAAACATGTATACCAACTATCAAGTCTGTATCTCTACTGGTTCAAAAGTTATGGCCAATGTTAAAGTCGGTGACCTTTGACGCTGAAAGATGACCGTGACCTTGACATGTGACCCCAAACTGTGCAGCTTCATGAGATACACATGCAAACCAAATGTCAAGTCTGTATCTACAGGTTCACAAGTTATGGTCAATGTTAAAGTCGGTGACCTTTGACCCTAAAAGATGACCTTTACCTTGGCATGTTGCGCTTAATATGTGCAGCTTCATGAGATACACATGTATACCAAATATCAAGACTATATCTCTATTGGTTCAAAAGTTATGGCCAATTTGAAGTTGGTGACCTTTGACCCTGAAGGATGACATTGACATGTCACCCCTCAAACTGTGCAGCTTCATGAGATAAACCTTTAAGGATGACCTTGACCTTAACATGTTACCCCTCAAAATGTGCGGCTTTATGAGATACATATGCATGCCAAATATCAAGTCTCTATCTGTACTGGCTCAAAAGTTATGACCAATGTTAAAGTTACAGACAAACAAACAGACAATTTGACCTTTGACCCTGAAGAATGACCTTGACCTTCACATGTCACCCCTCAAAGTGTGCAGCTGCATGAGATACACAAGCATGCCAAATATAAGAATGACCTTGACCTTAACATGTCACCCCTCAAAATGTGCTGCTTAATGAGATACATATGCATGCCAAATATCAAGTCTCCATCTGTACTGGCTCAAAAGTTATGACCAATGTTAAAGTTACAGACAAACAGACAATTTGACCTTTGACCCTGAATAATTTACATGTCACCTCTCAAAGTGTGCAGCTTCATGAGATACACAAGCATGCCAAATATAAAGTATATATCTCTACTGGTTCAAAAGTAATGGCCAATGTTAAAGTCAGTGATTTGACTTATATATTTGACCTCTGACCTTGAAGGATGACTTTGACGTTAACATGCTTCCCCTCAAAATGTGCGGCTTTTTGAGATACATATGCATGCCAAATATCAAGTCTCTATCTGTACTGGCTCAAAAGTTATGACCAATGTTAAAGTTACAGACAAACAAACAGACAATTTGACCTTTGACCCTGAAGAATGACCTTGACCTTCACATGTCACCCCTCAAAGTGTGCAACTGCATGCGATACACAAGCATGCCAAATATAAGGATGACCTTGACCTTAACATGTCACCCCTCAAAATGTGCTGCTTAATGAGATATATATGCATGCCAAATATCAAGTCTCTATCTGTACTGGCTCAAAAGTTATGACCAATGTTAAAGTTACAGACAAACAAACAGACATTTTGATCTTTGACCCTGAAGAATTCACATGTCACCTCTCAAAGTGTGCAGCTGCATGAGATACACAAGCATGCCAAATATCAAGTATATATCTCTACTGGTTCAAAAGTAATGGCCAATGTTAAAGTCAGTGATTTGACCTATATATTTGACCTCTGACCTTGAAGGATGACCTTGACGTTAACATGCTTCCCCTCAAAATGTGCGGCTTTATGAGATACATATGCATGCCAAATATCAAGTCTCTATCTGTACTGGCTCAAAAGTTATGACCAATGTTAAAGTTACAGACAAACAAACAGACAATTTGACCTTTGACCCTGAATAATTCACATGTCACCTCTCAAAATGTGCAGCTTCATGAGATACACACGCATGCCAAATATCAAGTCTATCTCTACTGGTCAAAAGGTTATGGCCAATGTTAAAGTCGGTGATTTGACCCATATATTTGACCTCTGACCTTGAAGGATGACCTTGACCTTGACATATCGCCCCTCAAAATGTGCGGCTTTAGGAGATACATATGCATGCAAAATATCAAGTCTCTATCTGTACTGGCTCAAAAGTTATGACCAATGTTAAAGTTGCTGACAAACAATTATAATGTACTCGTACGTAAATGTTTGCTATATTACTTCAATAATAATCGTATTGAAGAATAAAACAATGTCCCGTCATGGTCCAAATGTTGCTATTGCAGAATAGTATAGAACCGGTAAATATTCTGATACATTATGTACAAATGTACAACATGAGAAGTGATTACATACTGGTGGGTGTTGGCAGCATCGTGGTGGGTAAAATGGTAGTTGTAACGAATAGATTTGCAGTAAGTTACTAGTTGTTAAATAGGACATATATTCACATGATTAAGTATATTGTACAAACAAACCCTGCTGTAATTGTGCTTATGGTAAAATAGGGTAAAAGGTTCAAATGCGCAGACTTTACAGTAGAAACGAATATCAAGTGACTCAAATAAACGCACGAATCACCTGTAAGTAACCCAGTTGTTCTGTATTTGTTTACTAAATAGGAAAATGCGTACAGTTGTGTACGTAAAAGTTTGCAGATTACTTTAATAATAATCATATTGAAGATTAAAACAATATGTCCCGTCATGGTCAAAAGGTTGCTATGCTACTAGAACTTTGATAAATTTGAAGAAAAAAACCAAAATATCTCTTCTTAGTCCACGGTTTGTGCGTTGTTTTTGAAGCAGCAAAGACAACAAAATGAGAGGAATATCCAATATAATATTACAATAAAGGATTAGTTCAACCTACTCGTAAATACCCGCGATCCTATTCACGGTTCATACGCAAATAGTGGCCGAACAAAAGCAGACCGTCTTTAATACAATATAGGTTATAAATATTCCTTTTTGAGATTTAAAAAAGGGCCGACGGGAATACTCAATGATCTCTAATAAATAAATGTATATACACGTTCACTAAAATAGATCTATGTAAGGAATATAACGTAATACTTTATACAACAGGAGGTGAAATACGGAAACATATTTACTGTCTTTATCTGCTTGTATATACAGTATGGTATCAGTAAACTCCTATTTTGAGCTGTTTCTTTCAAACATATGGAAATTGGATCAGTTTGCAGAATAGTATAGAACCGGTCAATATTTTGATACATTATGTACAAATGTACAACATGAGAAGTGATTACATACTGGTGGGTGTTGGCAGCGTCGTGGTGGGTGAAATGGTAGCTGTAACGAATAGATTTGCAGTAAGTGACTAGATGTTAAATAGGGCATATATTCACATGATTAAGTATATTGTACAAACAAACCTTACCAAAGGTTTACACCATTAACAGTTGATTATATTGCCCCAACATAAAATGAGGATGAATCCCAACTTTCAATAAGTAATATGCGACTTAAGATTTTAATTAAAACGAATGGCTGATTGCATGGTTGCATTAAAACCATGACTATTTCGATATATATTCTATGCAAATTACACGCCCCATGCATACATGTATTACAACATGGCAAATAAATTACAAACCATTGGACGTTGTACTCTGTATGTGGTAGTAGATGTAACGTAACGGGTTGCTGTAATTGTGCTAATAATAAAATAGGGTATACGTTCAAACGCGCAGACATTATAGTAGAAACGAATATTAATTTGCCCAAATAAACGCACGAATCACCTCTAAGAAAACATGTTGTTCTATATTCGTTTGCTATATAGGAAACTGCATACAATTGTGTTCGTAAAGGTTTACTAGACTGCTTTAATAAGAATAAAATCAATAAAGTAATGTCCGCTCTAGGTCAAAACGTTGCTATGCTACTAGAGCAGTGATAAATTTGAAGAAAACACAATATCTCGTCCAGGTCCATGGTTTGTTACACTGTTTGTGTAATCTTAAAGACGGCAATATGAACGACTAATAAATATATATACGCGTTCGCAAAAATATATCTATGTAAGAAACAAGATGTGTTTGTGAAACACTATGCCCCCTCGATATTATATTTGACATGTCACCCCTCAAACTGTGCAGCTTCATGGGGTACACATGCATACCAAATATCAAGTCTGTATCTCTACTTGTCCAAAAGTTATGGCCAATGTTAAAGTTGGTGACATTTGACCATGAAGGATGACATTGACATGTCACCCCTCAAATTGTGCGGCTTCATGAGATACACATGCATACCAGTATCAAGGCTGTATATCTATTGGTTCAAACATTATGGCCAATGTTAATGTTGGTGACCTTTGACCTTCAAAGATGACCTTGACCTTAACATGTCACCCCTCAAACTGTGCAGCCAAATGAGAAAAACATGTATACCAACTATCAAGTCTGTATCTCTACTGGTTCAAAAGTTATGGCCAATGATAAAGTCGGTGACCTTTGACCCTGAAAGATGACCGTGACCTTGACATGTGACCCCAAACTGTGCAGCTTCATGAGATACACATGCATACCAAATGTCAAGTCTGTATCTACAGGTTCAAAAGTTATGGCCAATGTTAAAGTCGGTGATCTTTGACCCTGAAAGATGACCGTGACCTTAACATGTTACCCCTCAAAATGTGCAGCTTCATGAGATACACATGCATACCAAATGTCAAGTCTGTATCTACAGGTTCAAAAGTTATGGCCAATGTTAAAGTTTGTGACCTTTGACCCTAAAAGATGACCTTTACCTTGGCATGTTGCCCTCAATATGTGCAGCTTCATGAGATACACATGTATACCAAATATCAAGACTCTATCTCTATTGGTTCAAAAGTTATGGCCAATTTGAAGTTGGTGACCTTTGACCCTGAAGGATGACATTGACATGTCACCCCTCAAACTGTGCAGCTTCATGAGATAAACCTTTAAGGATGATCTTGACCTTAACATGTTACCCCTCAAACTGTGCAGCCAAATGAGAAAAAACATGTATACCAACTATCAAGTCTGTATCTCTACTGGTTCAAAAGTTATGGCCAATGTTAAAGTCGGTGACCTTTGACGCTGAAAGATGACCGTGACATTGACATGTGACCCCAAACTGTGCAGCTTCATGAGATACACATGCATACCAAATGTCAAGTCTGTATCTACAGGTTCAAAAGTTATGGCCAATGTTAAAGTCGGTGACCTTTGACCCTGAAAGAAGACCGTGACCTTGACATGTGACCCCAAACTGTGCAGCTTCATGAGATACACATGCAAACCAAATGTCAAGTCTATATCTACAGGTTCAAAAGTTATGGTCAATGTTAAAGTCGGTGACCTTTGACCCTAAAAGATGACCTTTACCTTGGCATGTTGCGCTTAATATGTGCAGCTTCATGAGATACACATGTATACCAAATATCAAGACTCTATCTCTATTGGTTCAAAAGTTATGGCCAATTTGAAGTTGGTGACCTTTGACCCTGAAGGATGACATTGACATGTCACCCCTCAAACTGTGCAGCTTCATGAGATAAACCTTTAAGGATGACCTTGACCTTAACATGTTACCCCTCAAACTGTGCAGCCAAATGAGAAAAAACATGTATACCAACTATCAATGGAAAAGTAGTAAAGTCAAGCAGGCAAAGCCACATGCAAGACGCAACCACCACCAAAACACCGATAGACAGCATGACACACACACACACACAACCACACACCCAAACGCACACGCACACACACACACACGAAATGAACACAGAAAACACCAAAAGACACACAAGAACCAGGGACAAACGTTCCACAACATGAACAAACCACAAGCACAAAGACGCAATGCAAACAAAAGGAAGGGTGACAAAGAGAGTACCGCCTTGGCACGGTCAGCAGCAAAAACACAACTGGGGGTTTAAACCGGTTTACGGACGTCCTAACCTCACACTTCTCTCAAAGTCACCCTAGCTTTACAAATATTGTAAATAAAGGTATCCCCGCTGGACTTACCCACAACATAGACGACGGTGAACACAGGACAACATGTAGAACATAGCATAATAACTGTGACAATCCGTCAAATATGTACTCAATGACTTTGCTGAAGTCAGAGCACCTGCAGGTAAGCCGTTAAGGGCACGACAGGGAAAAAATAATACATGAGTCTGGTAAGCTCCTCCTGTATCCAAGTTTAAGAGTATACCATCATAGAGTACTACCCTCGGCCTGTCATCGCGCAAGCAAAGAGGGAAGCGTAGCTACCGACTGTAAAAGGGTCGATAACCAAACATGCAGTGTGTTGCAATATAATAGGATCATAACCTTTCTTTTTAAAATTTTTAATGCGTTTTATAAACAAATCATGAAAATGGAAATATGTATCTCTACTGGTTCAAAAGTTATGGCCAATGTTAAAGTCGGTGACCTTTGACGCTGAAAGATGACCGTGACCTTGACATGTGACCCCAAACTGTGCAGCTTCATGAGATACACATGCAAACCAAATGTCAAGTCTGTATCTACAGGTTCACAAGTTATGGTCAATGTTAAAGTCGGTGACCTTTGACCCTAAAAGATGACCTTTACCTTGGCATGTTGCGCTTAATATGTGCAGCTTCATGAGATACACATGTATACCAAATATCAAGACTATATCTCTATTGGTTCAAAAGTTATGGCCAATTTGAAGTTGGTGACCTTTGACCCTGAAGGATGACATTGACATGTCACCCCTCAAACTGTGCAGCTTCATGAGATAAACCTTTAAGGATGACCTTGACCTTAACATGTTACCCCTCAAAATGTGCGGCTTTATGAGATACATATGCATGCCAAATATCAAGTCTCTATCTGTACTGGCTCAAAAGTTATGACCAATGTTAAAGTTACAGACAAACAAACAGACAATTTGACCTTTGACCCTGAAGAATGACCTTGACCTTCACATGTCACCCCTCAAAGTGTGCAGCTGCATGAGATACACAAGCATGCCAAATATAAGAATGACCTTGACCTTAACATGTCACCCCTCAAAATGTGCTGCTTAATGAGATACATATGCATGCCAAATATCAAGTCTCCATCTGTACTGGCTCAAAAGTTATGACCAATGTTAAAGTTACAGACAAACAGACAATTTGACCTTTGACCCTGAATAATTTACATGTCACCTCTCAAAGTGTGCAGCTTCATGAGATACACAAGCATGCCAAATATAAAGTATATATCTCTACTGGTTCAAAAGTAATGGCCAATGTTAAAGTCAGTGATTTGACTTATATATTTGACCTCTGACCTTGAAGGATGACTTTGACGTTAACATGCTTCCCCTCAAAATGTGCGGCTTTTTGAGATACATATGCATGCCAAATATCAAGTCTCTATCTGTACTGGCTCAAAAGTTATGACCAATGTTAAAGTTACAGACAAACAAACAGACAATTTGACCTTTGACCCTGAAGAATGACCTTGACCTTCACATGTCACCCCTCAAAGTGTGCAACTGCATGCGATACACAAGCATGCCAAATATAAGGATGACCTTGACCTTAACATGTCACCCCTCAAAATGTGCTGCTTAATGAGATATATATGCATGCCAAATATCAAGTCTCTATCTGTACTGGCTCAAAAGTTATGACCAATGTTAAAGTTACAGACAAACAAACAGACATTTTTATCTTTGACCCTGAAGAATTCACATGTCACCTCTCAAAGTGTGCAGCTGCATGAGATACACAAGCATGCCAAATATCAAGTATATATCTCTACTGGTTCAAAAGTAATGGCCAATGTTAAAGTCAGTGATTTGACCTATATATTTGACCTCTGACCTTGAAGGATGACCTTGACGTTAACATGCTTCCCCTCAAAATGTGCGGCTTTATGAGATACATATGCATGCCAAATATCAATTCTCTATCTGTACTGGCTCAAAAGTTATGACCAATGTTAAAGTTACAGACAAACAAACAGACAATTTGACCTTTGACCCTGAATAATTCACATGTCACCTCTCAAAATGTGCAGCTTCATGAGATACACACGCATGCCAAATATCAAGTCTATCTCTACTGGTCAAAAGGTTATGGCCAATGTTAAAGTCGGTGATTTGACCCATATATTTGACCTCTGACCTTGAAGGATGACCTTGACCTTGACATATCGCCCCTCAAAATGTGCGGCTTTAGGAGATACATATGCATGCAAAATATCAAGTCTCTATCTGTACTGGCTCAAAAGTTATGACCAATGTTAAAGTTGCTGACAAACAATTATAATGTACTCGTACGTAAATGTTTGCTATATTACTTCAATAATAATCGTATTGAAGAATAAAACAATGTCCCGTCATGGTCCAAATGTTGCTATTGCAGAATAGTATAGAACCGGTAAATATTCTGATACATTATGTACAAATGTACAACATGAGAAGTGATTACATACTGGTGGGTGTTGGCAGTGTCGTGGTGGGTAAAATGGTAGCTGTAACGAATAGATTTGCAGTAAGTTACTAGTTGTTAAATAGGAGATATATTCACATGATTAAGTATATTGTACAAACAAACCCTGCTGTAATTGTGCTTATGGTAAAATAGGGTAAAAGGTTCAAATGCGCAGACTTTACAGTAGAAACGAATATCAAGTGACTCAAATAAACGCACGAATCACCTGTAAGTAACCCAGTTGTTCTGTATTTGTTTACTAAATAGGAAAATGCGTACAGTTGTGTACGTAAAAGTTTGCAGATTACTTTAATAATAATCATATTGAAGATTTAAACAATATGTCCCGTCATGGTCAAAAGGTTGCTATGCTACTAGAACTTTGATAAATTTGAAGAAAAAAACCAAAATATCTCTTCTTAGTCCACGGTTTGTGCGTTGTTTTTGAAGCAGCAAAGACAACAAAATGAGAGGAATATCCAATATAATATTACAATAAAGGATTAGTTCAACCTACTCGTAAATACCCGCGATCCTATTCACGGTTCATACGCAAATAGTGACCGAACAAAAGCAGACCGTCTTTAATACAATATAGGTTATAAATATTCCTTTTTGAGATTTAAAAAAGGGCCGACGGGAATACTCAATGATCTCTAATAAATAAATGTATATACACGTTCACTAAAATAGATCTATGTAAGGAATATAACGTAATACTTTATACAACAGGAGGTGAAATACGGAAACATATTTACTGTCTTTATCTGCTTGTATATACAGTATGGTATCAGTAAACTCCTATTTTGAGCTGTTTCTTTCAAACAAATGGAAATTGGATCAGTTACCAGAATAGTATAGAACCGGTCAATATTTTGATACATTATGTACAAATGTACATGAGAAGTGATTACATACTGGTGGGTGTTGGCAGCGTCGTGGTGGGTGAAATGGTAGCTGTAACGAATAGATTTGCATTAAGTGACTAGATGTTAAATAGGGCATATATTCACATGATTAAGTATATTGTACAAACAAACCCTACCAAAGGTTTACACCAGTAAACAGTTGATTATATTGCCCCAACATAAAATGAGGATGAATCCCAACTTTCAATAAGTAATATGCGACTTAAGATTTTAATTAAAACGAATGGCTGATTGCATGGTTGCATTAAAACCATGACTATTTCGATATATATTCTATGCAAATTACACGCCCCATGCATACATGTATTACAACATGGCAAATAAATTACAAACCATTGGACGTTGTACTCTGTATGTGGTAGTAGATGTAACGTAAAGGGTTGCTGTAATTGTGCTAATAATAAAATAGGGTATACGTTCAAACGCGCAGACATTATAGTAGAAACGAATATTAATTTGCCCAAATAAACGCACGAATCACCTCTAAGAAAACATGTTGTTCTATATTCGTTTGCTATATAGGAAACTGCATACAATTGTGTTCGTAAAGGTTTACTAGACTGCTTTAATAAGAATAAAATCAATAAAGTAATGTCCGCTCTAGGTCAAAATGTTGCTATGCTACTAGAGCAGTGATAAATTTGAAGAAAACACAATATCTCGTCCAGGTCCATGGTTTGTTACACTGTTTGTGTAATCTTAAAGACGGCAATATGAACGACTAATAAATATATATATGCGTTCGCAAAAATATATCTATGTAAGAAACAAGATGTGTTTGTGAAACACTATGCCCCCTCGATATTATATTTGACCCTGAAGGATGACCTTGCTCCTGACATGTCACCCCTCAAACTGTGCAGCTTCATGGGGTACACATGCATACCAAATATCAAAAGTACAAAAATGAGTCATGCAGGAAACACCACATACAGAACAAACACTCGCCCGAACAGCAACACAAGGAAACGGCAAATGTACATAGGTAGAAAAAACAACAAGAGACGCACAAAGACAAAACAAACATACAATAGGAGGAAGATGGAAGTACCGCCTTGGAACGGTCAGTGACAAAAGTCACCGGGGGTTTAAACCGGTTTATGGGCGCCTAACCTCACCCTTATTCCATCCCCATCCTAAAAGACAAACAGTGTAAATAAACGTATCCCCTCTCCGACTAATCTACAACAACCGCGACAGCAAATACAGTGGTAAAGTGCATGTATAACAAAAAAACATTTAATTGAACATACTGTATCCACCTATCGCTAGTGTACTCAATGATTGAGCTGCAAACAGAGTAACTGTAGAAAAGTAATAAAGGGTACGACAAAAATGAAATAGTACAGATATCCGACGTTCTCCTTCCATTTCTGGATTTAAGAGGTCGCCTTCATAGAGTACTAAAAGTACAAAAATGAGTCATGCAGGAAACACCACATACAGAACAAACACTTGCCCGAACAGCAACACAAGGAAACAGCAAATGTACATAGGTAGAAAAAAACAACAAGAGACGCACAAAGACAAAACAAACATACAATAGGAGGAAGATGGAAGTACCGCCTTGGAACGGTCAGTGACAAAAGTCACCGGGGGTTTAAACCGGTTAACCTTTCTTGTCGGCGTACATGCAAAGAGGCCAGCGTGATTGCCAACTGTAAAAGGGTTCACAACCAAACATGCAGTATGTTGTAGTAATACAGGATCATATCCCTTTTTAATGAATTGTTTTATATATTTGATGAACAAAGTGAGAAAATGGGTATGTCCAATAATTTTACGAAGTTTGTAAATCACATCACCATAAAATTCAGGATGTGAAATACCGTGTCGCAAAAGTACCTTGAGATTACATTTGTACTTGCCAATAAGCGAGAGATTTCGATAGTAAAATTTAAAGAAAGTTTTTCTTAGTTTATGGTATCTATATCCTTGTTTAAGCAGTTTTTCAGTTAAAATGAGATTTCGACTGTTAAAATCGTCAATAGATGAACAAGCTCTAGCAAAACGAATAAGTTGAGATATATAAACCCCGTAAGATGGAGCACGGGGAACATCCCCGTCAAGATGAGGAAAATTTACAATATTAAAATCAAAATCATCTCTTTTGTCATATATTTTAGAAGAAATCATTCCATTATTAATTTTAAGGTCTAGGTCAAGAAACGCTGCATAATTGTCGGACGGGTTAGCTTTATTCAATTTGAGTTCTTTAGGATAAATTGTAGGAATCAGAGCATCAAAGAAAGGGTTATCTAAGTTAAAAATATCATCCAAATATCGACAAGTTTCATTGAAGGCTTTTATAACATCTTCTTGTGATTGAGGATTCAAACTCAACATGAAATCTCTCTCATAGCAGTACAAAAACAAATCTGCGACAAGTGGTGCACAATTCGTACCCATGGGAATACCAATTACCTGACGGTATATAGCATTCCCATAACGTACAAATATGTTATCCAAAAGAAAGGTTAGTGCTTCGCAAACTTCTGAGCAAGTCCAATTGGTGTAATATTTCATTTGCTCGTCAGTAAAGAAAGCTTTTTCAGCATTACATGCCAAGAATGATGTTTTTTCTCGGGCAAATACTTTCTGGATCAAGTTAGTAAGCTTATCCTTAATTAAAATATGAGGAAGAGTTGTGTACAGAGTAGAAAAATCGTACGTGCTTACAGTGGATGCAAGATACCTTTTGTTCTTAAGTTTGTTTAAGACTTCTGAAGAGTTCTTAATAGACCAGAAGAGATTTATTCCAGAATTTTCATAAGTCTTATCACAGTAAAATTTTACATGTTCCTTTACCTTCGTTAAACAAGAAGTCAAAAGTATAGACAATTTAGTAGTTGTACATGAACTAGAATTTGCAATGAAGCGCGCTTTATATGTTTTTTTATGTAGTTTTGGTAACCAATACATAGTAGGAAGTTTATGTTGTGTAATTTTAATATCGGTTCCAAATTGTTCACACTTTTTGACATGGTCTGAAATGATGGTCTTTTCGTCAGTGGTAACTGAAATGTATGACTTGGTATTAATAATTTCCTGCTTCAAGACATCAATATAATGTAATCGTCAAATAATAATCACATTATTTGATGCCTTATCAGCAGGAACAAAAACGTATTTTGAATGGAAATCCTGTAAACCCTTTTTAAGATGTCTAAATGAAGTTCTAGGTTTAGGTGGAAGAAGGTGTTTATTAGAGCTGTAAAAGGAAATGCGTTTATCAATTATATCAAAAATTAGTTTTTTCCAACAAGAAAGGGCATTAGACTCAACATGTTCTCTTCGACACCATTTAATACTAAAATTTTGTAAAGCCGCCGCAATCTGAACTCGACAAGAGTTAAAATCTATCAAGGATGGTATTCTATATTTGGGACCTTTATTCAAAAGAGATCGTAGACGTTTATCTTTAATTATCTCAAAATTACCAGTAATCACATGACCAGCCGGAGAATAGCAAAATTTTGAGGTGGCGCAATCTCAATTATCAGGAATATTATCATTAATATTAAGGTCGGCCACAATTTTATTATAGTTGAAAATTGTATTTCTGATGGGTTTGTTATATTTGTAGCAGATGATAGGTGGTTCTGTATTTTTAAAGTATTTAGGAATAGTGTCAATTACATTTTTGTCTCTAAAAATACTTTGGAGGTCAATAAAATCAATACCTTTATTAATAAAAGGAATTTTCAAGAAGAATCTTTGGTGTTCAGATAATTTGTCGATGTGCGGTCTGAGAACATGTAGAGTAAAGCTTTATATCAAACTAGCCGTTCCTATGAGAGGATCTGATCGAAAAATAATTTTATCGGCTTGCTCGTCAATTTCTTTTAATGAACATATAGATAAGGAGGAAAGTCTAGAAAGCATGGCATGTTTACCCGAAGTTAGGCGTAAAGTATGTAGATCAAGAAGAGTCATTTTCAAACGAGATTTTCGTTTAATATTACCATTTTTGCGAATGCCATGCGATCGAGATTTGCGTTTTCTAATAGAAAAAATTGAAAAAATATCTATATCTGGTTCTTTTGAAATATTTCCAGTCTGGTAAATATTATCATTCAGTCCTAAAGGAAAAGGTGTTTGCAATTTTTTGATCCAATTTAATTCAGATATAAATCTAGCTTTCGATTTAAAGCTACTAGTCGCCTCCTTATCATATGTTATATGCTCAACAATTTGTACTAAAACATCTTTAAAAGAATGGCCAGATTTCCGAAAGTGTTGGTATAAAAAATTGTTTAGTTTACGATTTCGACACTGATATGCATGCTCACGAAATCGAGTTTTCAAAGCACGTCCTGTTTGTCCTACGTACTGTATACCGCAACTAGGCGCGTTTCAAGTTAAAACATGAATAACGTTAGTAGTAGTACAATCAACGTCTGAGTTTATCTTGACATTAAATGTTCTACCATTAACTGTAGATTTTATAGTGGAATTACAAGAAATGTTACTACAACATATGCACCTCTTAGCAAAGCACTTTTGGATAATTGGATACACTCTGTGTCGCCTGCATAAGGACCGTTTACGAATAGAAGAAACATTTTGGATAACAGATTTTAAAGGTGAAAGTACAACTCTTGGTCCATTGAAAAAACATTTATTAATAGAAAGAGATGGTATGTGAAAAGATGATGCCGACTGAAGATTAAGTTGTTTTAAACGAACAAAAGGTTGAAGGGAAGAGAAATTAGAAATATTTCTGGGTACTTGTACAGACGACACAGATTGCATATTTAAAGCTTTTAGTTCTATTCGAGGTCTTTTAACTTTATTCATATTGGAAAGTGATAGAGGGGCACCTGTATTGTGTTCATCAACACGTCAATTACATTAGTGTAGCTACCAAGTGCATCAAATTGTTGGTGAACACAACACCTACCACGAGGTGCATGACATACTTATGATGATGTAAGAGGCGAATGAGAGTTGTGTATGTTACTTGCATATCCTGCAAGAGAATGATAAGTCTGTATCTCTACTTGTCCAAAAGTTATGGCCAATGTTAAAGTTGGTGACATTTGACCATGAAGGATGACATTGACATGTCACCCCTCAAACTATGCGGCTTCATGAGATACACATGCATACCAGTATCAAGGCTGTATATCTATTGGTTCAAACATTATGGCCAATGTTAATGTTGGTGACCTTTGACCTTCAAAGATGACCTTGACCTTAACATGTCACCCCTCAAACTGTGCAGCCAAATGAGAAAAACATGTATACCAACTATCAAGTCTGTATCTCTACTGGTTCAAAAGTTATGGCCAATGATAAAGTCGGTGACCTTTGACCCTGAAAGATGACCGTGACCTTGACATGGGACCCCAAACTGTGCAGCTTCATGAGATACACATGCATACCAAATGTCAAGTCTGTATCTACAGGTTCAAAAGTTATGGCCAATGTTAAAGTCGGTGACCTTTGACCCTGAAAGATGACCGTGACCTTAACATGTTACCCCTCAAAATGTGCAGCTTCATGAGATACACATGCATACCAAATGTCAAGTCTGTATCTACAGGTTCAAAAGTTATGGCCAATGTTAAAGTTTGTGACCTTTGACCCTAAAAGATGACCTTTACCTTGGCATGTTGCCCTCAATATGTGCAGCTTCATGAGATACACATGTATACCAAATATCAAGACTCTATCTCTATTGGTTCAAAAGTTATTTCCAATTTGAAGTTGGTGACCTTTGACCCTGAAGGATGACATTGACATGTCACCCCTCAAACTGTGCAGCTTCATGAGATAAACCTTTAAGGATGATCTTGACCGTAACATGTTACCCCTCAAACTGTGCAGCCAAATGAGAAAAAACATGTATACCAACTATCAAGTCTGTATCTCTACTGGTTCAAAAGTTATGGCCAATGTTAAAGTCGGTGACCTTTGACGCTGAAAGATGAGCGTGACATTGACATGTGACCCCAAACTGTGCAGCTTCATGAGATACACATGCATACCAAATGTCAAGTCTGTATCTACAGGTTCAAAAGTTATGGCCAATGTTAAAGTCGGTGACCTTTGACCCTGAAAGATGACCGTGACCTTGACATGTGACCCCAAACTGTGCAGCTTCATGAGATACACATGCAAACCAAATGTCAAGTCTGTATCTACAGGTTCAAAAGTTATGGTCAATGTTAAAATCGGTGACCTTTGACCCTAAAAGATGACCTTTACCTTGGCATGTTGCGCTTAATATGTGCAGCTTCATGAGATACACATGTATACCAAATATCAAGACTCTATCTCTATTGGTTCAAAAGTTATGGCCAATTTGAAGTTGGTGACCTTTGACCCTGAAGGATGACATTGACATGTCACCCCTCAAACTGTGCAGCTTCATGAGATAAACCTTTAAGGATGACCTTGACCTTAACATGTTACCCCTCAAAATGTGCGGCTTTATGAGATACATATGCATGCCAAATATCAAGTCTCTATCTGTACTGGCTCAAAAGTTATGACCAATGTTAAAGTTACAGACAAACAAACAGACAATTTGACCTTTGACCCTGAAGAATGACCTTGACCTTCACATGTCACCCCTCAAAGTGTGCAGCTGCATGAGATACACAAGCATGCCAAATATAAGGATGACCTTGACCTTAACATGTCACCCCTCAAAATGTGCTGCTTAATGAGATACATATGCATGCCAAATATCAAGTCTCCATCTGGACTGGCTCAAAAGTTATGACCAATGTTAAAGTTACAGACAAACAAACAGACAATTTGACTTTGACCCTGAAGAATGACCTTGACCTTCACATGTCACCCCTCAAAGTGTGCAGCTGCATGAGATACACAAGCATGCCAAATATAAGGATGACCTTGACCTTAACATGTCACCCCTCAAAATGTGCTGCTTAATGAGATACATATGCATGCCAAATATCAAGTCTCCATCTGGACTGGCTCAAAAGTTATGACCAATGTTAAAGTTACAGACAAACAGACAATTTGACCTTTGACCCTGAATAATTCACATGTCACCTCTCAAAGTGTGCAGCTTCATGAGATAAACCTTTAAGGATGACCTTGACCTTAACATGTTACCCCTCAAAATGTGCGGCTTTATGAGATACATATGCATGCCAAATATCAAGTCTCTATCTGTACTGGCTCAAAAGTTATGACCAATGTTAAAGTTACAGACAAACAAACAGACAATTTGACCTTTGACCCTGAAGAATGACCTTGACCTTCACATGTCACCCCTCAAAGTGTGCAGCTGCATGAGATACACAAGCATGCCAAATATAAGGATGACCTTGACCTTAACATGTCACCCCTCAAAATGTGCTGCTTAATGAGATACATATGCATGCCAAATATCAAGTCTCCATCTGGACTGGCTCAAAAGTTATGACCAATGTTAAAGTTACAGACAAACAGACAATTTGACCTTTGACCCTGAATAATTCACATGTCACCTCTCAAAGTGTGCAGCTTCATGAGATACATATGCATGCCAAATATCAAGTATATATCTCTACTGGTTCAAAAGTAATGGCCAATGTTAAAGTCAGTGATTTGACCTATATATTTGACCTCTGACCTTGAAGGATGACCTTGACGTTAACATGCTTCCCCTCAAAATGTGCGGCTTTATGAGATACATATGCATGCCAAATATCAAGTCTCTATCTGTACTGGCTCAAAAGTTATGACCAATGTTAAAGTTACAGACAAACAGACAATTTGACCTTTGACCCTGAATAATTCACATGTCACCTCTCAAAATGTGCAGCTTCATGAGATACACACGCATGCCAAATATCAAGTCTATCTCTACTGGTCAAAAGGTTATGGCCAGTGTTAAAGTCGGTGATTTGACCCATATATTTGACCTCTGACCTTGAAGGATGACCTTGACCTTGACATATCGCCCCTCAAAATGTACGGCTTTAGGAGATACATATGCATGCAAAATATCAAGTCTCTATCTGTACTGGCTCAAAAGTTATGACCAATGTTAAAGTTGCTGACAAACAATTATAATGTACTCGTACGTAAATGTTTGCTATATTACTTCAATAATAATCGTATTGAAGAATAAAACAATGTCCCGTCATGGTCCAAATGTTGCTATTGCAGAATAGTATAGAACCGGTAAATATTCTGATACATTATGTACAAATGTACAACATGAGAAGTGATTACATACTGGTGGGTGTTGGCAGCGTCGTGGTGGGTAAAATGGTAGCTGTAACGAATAGATTTGCAGTAAGTTACTAGTTGTTAAATAGGACATATATTCACATGATTAAGTATAATGTACAAACAAACCCTGCTGTAATTGTGCTTATGGTAAAATAGGGTAAAAGGTTCAAATGCGCAGACTTTACAGTAGAAACGAATATCAAGTGACTCAAATAAACGCACGAATCACCTGTAAGTAACCCAGTTGTTCTGTATTTGTTTACTAAATAGGAAAATGCGTACAGTTGTGTACGTAAAAGTTTGCAGATTACTTTAATAATAATCATATTGAAGATTAAAACAATATGTCCCGTCATGGTCAAAAGGTTGCTATGCTACTAGAACTTTGATAAATTTGAAGAAAAAAACCAAAATATCTCTTCTTAGTCCACGGTTTGTGCGTTGTTTTTTGAAGCAGCAAAGACAACAAAATGAGAGGAATATCCAATATAATATTACAATAAAGGATTAGTTCAACCTACTCGTAAATACCCGCGATCCTATTCACGGTTCATACGCAAATAGTGGCCGAACAAAAGCAGACCGTCTTTAATACAATATAGGTTATAAATATTCCTTTTTGAGATTTAAAAAGGGCCGACGGGAATACCCAATGATGTCTAATAAATAAATGTGTATACACGTTCACTAAAATATATCTATGTAAGGAATATATAACGTAATACTTTATACAACAGGAGGTGAAATACGGAAACATATTTACTGTCTTTATCTGCTTGTATATACAGTATGGTATCAGTAAACTTCCTATTTTGAGCTGTTTCTTGCAAACACATGGAAATTGGATCAGTTTGCAGAATAGTATAGAACCGGTAAATAGTTTGATACATTATGCACAAATGTACAACATGGGAAGTGATTACATACTGGTGGGTGTTGGCAGCGTCGTGGTGGGTGAAATGGTAGCTGTAACGAATAGATTTGCAGTAAGTTACTAGATGTTAAATAGGACATATATTCACATGATTAAGTATATTGTACAAACAAAACCCTATACCCCAAAGGTTTACACCAGTAAACAGTTGATAATATTGCCCCAACGTGAAATGAGGATGAATTCCAACCTTCAATAAGGAATATGAGACTTAAGATTTTAATTAAAGCGAATGGCTGATTGCATGGTTGCATTAAAATTATGACTATTTCGATATATTTTCTATGCAAATTACACGCCCTATGCATACATGTATTACAATATGGCAAATAAATTACAAACCATTGGACGTTGTACTCTGTATGTGGTAGTAGATGTAACGTAAAGGGTTGCTGTAATTGTGCTAATAATAAAATAGGGTATACGTTCAAACGCGCAGACATTATAGTAGAAACGAATATTAATTTGCCCAAATAAACGCACGAATCACCTCTAAGTAAACATATTGTTCTATATTCGTTTGCTATATAGGAAACTGCGTACAGTTGTGTTCGTAATGGTTTGCTAGACTGCTTTAATAAGAATAAAGATATGTTAGGTCAAAATGTTGCTATGCTAGTAGAGCAGTGGTAAATTTGAAGAAAACACAGTATCTCGTCTAGGTCCATGGTTTGCTACACTGTTTGTGTAATCTTAAACATGGCAGTATGAATGTCTAATAAATATATATACGCGTTCGCAAAAAAAGATATATGTAAGAAAAAAACATACTATCTTACAAAACAGACATAATACATGATATGTAATATGATAGCAGATTGTACTTTTTATATTTGCTTGTATATATCATGAAGTTCATGAAAATTGTCGATAGACATATATAATAAAACGTGAAATGAAAACCATGGACTGACAGTATGGTATCAGTAAACTCCTGACTATTTTGAGCCGTTTCTTGCGAACACATGCAAATCGGATCAGTTTGCAGAATAATATAGAAACTGTAAATATACTCCCGTAATCCTATACACGGCCCATAGGCAAATAGTAGCCGAATAAAAGTAGACAGCCTCTAATACAATATAGCGTATAAAAGGTTCCTTTTTCGAGATTTAAAAAGGGCCGACGGGAATACATCATGACGTTTAATGAATAAAAATACACGTTCACTAAAATAAATCTATGCAAGGAATTAACCGTAATACTTTTTACAAAAGGAGATGAAATACGGAAACTTAGTTACTGTGTTTGCTTGTATATATCGTGAAGCTCACAGTTGTTCCTTATGTTTTGCTAAATGAGAAAATGCGTACAGTTGTGTAGTTTCCTATATTACTTTAATAATAATCGTATTGAAGAATAAAACCATGTCCCGTCATGGTCCAAAGGTTGCTATGCTACTAGAACTTTGATAAATTTGAAGAAAACATAATATCTTTTCTTAGTCCACGGTTCGCTGCACTTTTTTTTGTGGCAGCAAAGACAGTAAAATGAGACTAATATCCAATACAATGTAATAAAGAATTATTGCAACTTCACGCGTAAATTCCCGTGATCCTATTCACGGTCCATAAGCAAAAAGTGGCCGAACAAAAGTAGACCGTCCCTAATACAATATAGGTAAAATATACCTTATTTGAGTTTTAAAAAGGGCCGACGGGAATACTCCATGACGTCTAAAAATAATTATACACGTTCACTAAAATAGATCTATGAAAGGAATATAACGTAGTACTTTATACAACAGGAGGTGAAATACGGAAACATATGTACTGTCTTTATTTGCTTGTATATATCGTGAAGTTCATGAAAATTGTTCAAAGACTTCAGTGTTGTTATATTTTCTGGTCCTTCGGGATCATTAGTTTTCATGTTATTAGTTTTGAAAATTGAATACTGCTTAAGCCGGTGCTAGGGGGCGTGAGTAGTGTTGCACTTTTAAATACTACTCATGAACAGACTCAATAAAACCGAGTCTGCAATTTTCTCTTTTTGCATTTCTACTTTTGCTTTCGAGGGATCACCCATTTTCAGAATTTATGTAATAAAACTGGAATGAAAACCATTGGCTGACAGTATGGTATCAGTAAACTCCTGACTCGTTTAGAGCTGTTTCTTGCAAACATATGGAAATCGCACCAGTTTGC
This sequence comes from Azorinus chamasolen, assembly GCA_963576725.1. Classification (NCBI taxonomy): domain Eukaryota; kingdom Metazoa; phylum Mollusca; class Bivalvia; order Cardiida; family Solecurtidae; genus Azorinus; species Azorinus chamasolen. The sequence continues at coordinate 23,994,985 of OY755249.1, forward strand.
AGAATAGTATGAAACCGGTCAATATTCTGATATATTATATGCAAATGTAAAACATGGCAAGTAAATTACATACTGGTGGCTGTTGACAGCGTCTGTGTGGATATAATGGTAGCTGTAACGAAAATAGTTGCTGCAAGTTACTAGTTGTTAACCAGGACACTTAATCACATGATAAAGTATATTGTACAAACAAACCATTGTGCCAAAGGTTTACACTGGTATACAGTTATGTTGCCCCAACATGAAATACGGATGAGTCGAACATGCAATCTATAATATATGGTTGCATTAAAACCATAACTATTACTATATATATTCTATGCAAATTATATGCCCTATGCACACATGTATTGTAACATGGCAAATATATTCCAAACCACTGGACATTGAACTCGGTATGGTAGTCGATGTAATGAAAAGTTGCTGTATTTTTTGCTTAAATAGAGTAAACGCTTACATGCGCAAACTTTATAGTAAAAATGAGTATTAAATTGCTCAAATAAATGCACGAATCACCTCTAAGTAATCCTGTTGTTCTATATTCGTTTGCTAGATAGGAAACTGCGTACAGTTGTGTTCGTAAAGGGTTGCTAGACCACTTTAATAACTAGAACTATCACTAAAGGTGATTAATACCCCACATTAGCACATTTGACACAGAGATGGGGTCATTGCAGGACAACTTCAGTCCATAGTACTAAACATCAACTAAAATATTATTAGTATCTCAGAGTCTAAACTGTAACTTAACACAAGGGGATATAATTCAATAATGATGTGAAGAAATAAAAACCAAAACTCACAGGAGAACGATTTCAAATGGTATTTAACAATACAGCAAACTTTAAAAACAATCCATTGAAGTGTGTGTGTGTATGTGTTTCATTTTCATTCGTTAACTTACGAAAAGGGATATAATTAGCGAAAAGAAGAGATGAATCAAAACCCTTATCGCAGGTGCACAAGTACAGATAGTGTTCAATAATATTTTTAAAAAATCATAACGGTTCTGTTGAGGTATGACAGAGTAAAGCTCCGGGCTGCTAAATTTTCATTTGTTAAATAATGAAAAGGGAGATAATTCATGCATGCACAAAGCGACAAATCAAATCCTTCAGTTGCACAACTTTAGATTATCTTCAACAATAGTAGAAAATTTAAAAAAGTTCTGTTGAGGTATGACAGAGGAAAGCTCCAGACAATCTAATTCATAAAACATAAATAGGGAGATAATTTATGAATGAAGAATCTAATCAAAACCGCAATTACAGGCGCACAATTTCAGATGGTGTTCAACAATTCACGTACTACTTAATTATCAAAACAAAACATTAACAAAACATCTGTGAGACATGTCAGCATAAAGCTGTGGACTAAATTTCATATATTAAAATTACGAAAAGGGAGATAATTCAATAACGAAATGACGGATCATAACTGCAATCGCAGGTGCACAACTTCAGATAGTAACCAACAACACTGGATAATTTAAAAATGTTCTGTTGAAGGATGGCAAAGTAAAGCTCCGGACAAATTCCCTCTATTAAAATTACGAAAGGGGAGATAAATCACTAACGAAATGACCAATCAAAACTGCAATCGCAGGTGCACAAGTTCAAATGGTGAGCAACAATACTGCATAATTTAAAATGTTCCGTTGAAGGATGGCATTGTAAAGCTCCGGACAAAATTCAGTCTACAGACGGACGGACGGACATACGGACAGAGAGCTTCTAGTATACTCCCCTACACCTCGTTGTGTGTGGGGGTATAAAAATCGTATTTGAAGAATAAAGCAATGTTCCATCTAGGTACAAAGGTTGCTATGCTACTAGAGCATTGATAAATTTGGAGAAAACACAATATCTCGTAAGTCCACGGTTTGCTTCACTATTGTTATAATCTTTAAGACAGGAAAGACAGCAAAATGTAACGAATATCCAAAACAATAGTATAGTAAATAATTATTTCAACTTAACCCGTAAATTCCCGTGATCCTATTCACGGTTCATAAACAAATGGTGGCCGAACAAAAGTAGACCGTCTCTAATACAATATAGTTTATAAAATATTCCTTTTTTGAGATGCAAAAAGGGCCGACGGGAATACTCGATGACGTATAATACATAAAATACACGTTCGCTAAATATATCTATGTATAGAATATAACGTAATACTTTATACAACGTGAAATACGGAAACATGTGTACTGTCTTTATTTGCTTGTATATATCGTGAAGCTCATGAAAATTGTCGAGAGACATATAATAAAACTGAAATGAAATCCATGGGCTTACAGTATGGTATCAGTAAACTCCTGACTATTTTGAGCTGTTTCTTGCAAACACATGGCACTTGGATCAATGTGTAGAATAGTATAGTATCAGTAAATATACTGATACATTATGTGCAAATGTACAACATGACGATTCGAATAATAAATTACATACTTGTGGGTGTTGGCAGCGTCTGTGTGGGTGTACTGGTAACTGAAACGAAGAGTTTCTATAGGTAACTAGTTGTTAAATAGGACACATATTCACATTATTAAGTAAATTCTGCAAACCCAATGTCCAAAAGATTTACACCAGTAAACAGTTCTGTTGCCGAAACATGAAACTTTCAATATAATTATAATATAATTAAAATACGAGACTTATGGTTTTAATTAAAACGAATGGCTTATTGCATGGTTGCATTAAAACCGTGACTATTTCGATATATCTTTTTTGCAAATTACATGCTCAATGCATACATGTGTTACAACATGGCAAATAAACTACAAACCATTGGACGTTTTACTCTGTAGGGTAAACGTTCATACGCTCAGACTTTATAGTAGAAACGAATACTAATTTGCTCAAATAAACACACGAATCACCTCTTAGTAAGCCGGTTGTTCTGCATTGGTTTGTTAAATAGGAAAATACGTACAGCTATGTACGTAAAGATTTGTTAGATTACTTTTATAATAATCGTTTTTGAAGAATACAGCAATATCCCCTCACCCATACATTTGAAGAAAACATAATATCTCTTCTAAATCCACGGTTTGCTATACTGTTTTTATAATCTTTAAGAGCTAAGATAACAAAATGAAACGAACCAAAGGAGATAGTATCCAATACAATAGTATATTAAAGAATTATTTCAACTAAACCCATAATTCCCGTGACCCTATATTATGGTACATAGGCAAATAGTGGCCAAACACAAGTAGACCGTCTCTAATACAATATAGGTTATAAAAGATTCCTTTCTTGAGTTTTTAAAAGGGCCAACGGAATACTCCATGACGTCTAATAAATAAATATACACGTTCACTAAAATAGATCTATGAAAGGAATAAACCGTAATACTTACTGTTCACAATAAGGAAACAGGTTGCACCGTCTTTATTTGCATTTATATATCGTGAAGTTCATGAAAAGTATCGACAGACTTTCTTAATAAAACTAAAATGAAAACCATGGACGGGCAGTATGATAACAGTAAACTCTTGACTATTTTGAGTCTTCGAAACACAGGCAATTCAGATCAGTTTTCAGAATAGTAAAGAAACGATAAATACTATAGCTTGTTTTTAAGAAAAACATGTCTCCCAAATGCTCCTGTCTAAACAATGATTGGATGCATTTTATGATTTTTTTTGGAGACTGTTTGAGGACGCTTTTATTTAGAGAGCATACAAGGCTAAAAAGCTCAGTTTTCAACAATTCAAGAGCGGTAACTCTAAAGTACCTGTTCAAAAATTGCTTTCAATATATAATATGAGACTTAGGGTTTTAATTAAAACGATTGGCTGATTGCATGGTTGCATTAAAACCATGTCTATTTCAATATAAAGTCCATGCAAATTACACGCGCTATACATGCATACATGTATTAAACATGGCAAATAAATTACAAACCATTTGACGTTGTACTCTGTATGGTAGTCGATGGGACGAAAAGTGTTGCTGTAATTGTGCTAATGGTAAAATAGGGTATACATTCACATGCGCAGACTAAAATATAGGATAGAAACGATTATTAATTTGTTCAAATAAGTGCACGAATCACCTCTAAATAATTTAAACCTGTTGTTCTGTATTCGTTTATTAAATACATTTAGGAAAATGCTAACAGTTGTGTACGTTAGATTCGCTAGACTAGAGCTACTTTAATAATGATAGAATTTGAAGAATAAAGCAATATCCGATTTAGGTCCGAATGTTGTTATGCTACTAGCACAGTGATAAAACACAATAATTCTTCTAGGTTCAATATGTGCTAGACTGCTATTAGTTTAAGACTGTATAATTAAACGAAAGGAGAAATAACAATGGGGTTAATAAATACTTTTTCCGGGAAATAACATCTACCAGTGTTCCGTGGGCGAAGGGCAAATGCATCAACAGCCCCAAGGGACACTGCAGACGTTATTGCCCGAAAAAAACGTGTATTATGGCTATTATTGCATAAAAATCTTTTTCTGCTTTCATGTGTTCATCTAACTGTATGAAAAGTATCCCAAGTTATACACTACTTTTTGACGACGGTTTTCATTCGATTGATTAATGTTGTTACCGGGTCACTGTTTTGTTTCGTCTTTGACGTCATTTCACCAGTCAATCATGCCATGGGTGGAATACACACGGGGCGACTTGAAAATTGCTAATGGCATATATTTAGCACTGTGAGTACATATTTATTACATGCATTTAACTTTCAGTTGATTGAGGAGATCTTTTCAATCGTGTAAAAACAAGTTCAGCAATAGAAAGTAGGTCACTGTGAGTGTACTACGGATTGTACCTATTACAACGAATTTCATTTAATACTGTTTATTATTTCTAAGAAATGTCTCAGTGCTTCTAAAATATTCGCATCGTTTGCCTAGCTGCAGCAAAAACAGTCTATGCTACGTCATCGATGACGTATAATGCAGTACACGAAAAGACGTAGTTGGTAGGTCACATGATTGCTATCATTTGTTTACGCCGGGCCCCGCAAATGTATAATTAAAACCAGTCAACAACAGAGCGTGGGCACGAGAATCGTCTTGTTAATACATGGTTAGTCGGGCTACAACAGATCGTTAAATGTGTGGCGGCCGTAAAAAGTCACCCCGTACTTCATTCTCAGTGTTGTTATATTTTCTGGTCCTTCGGGATCATTAGTTTTGATGTTATTAGTTTTGAAAATTGAATATTGCTTAAGCCGGTGCTAGGGGGCGTGAGTAGTGTTGCACTTTTAATTACTACTCATGAACAGACTCAATAAAACCGAGTCTGCAATTTTCTCTTTTTGCATTTCTACTTTTGCTTTCGAAGGATCACCCTTTTTCAGAATATTAATAGCCCCGTACAGGACGTAAACATTAACAGTATATCTCCATTCTTACAGTACATTGGCAGGTATGCCAATTACCTGAGAATTGGTTGATATGATTCCAAATTTTGGTGCAATACAATTTATCATTTTACAAAGGGAGATGCTCGAATGTATAAATGTGCCTCTTATTGTTCTCGTTTTTAAATCAGAGCTTTAGATCACAGGAGTCTATACCGCTTCATGACAGTCTATATATGCTATACAATAAACAAGGGTTATAACTCACAGAACAGACACCCATGTACCTCAAGTACCTACAAATATGTAACTCTTTCTATATGATAATTTCGTAACTCTTACGGCTACTGAAAGTAAAGATATTTCACTACCAAGTAAGTATATTTATTTGACGGTATCAAATACATTATCATAAAACCAACAATGATTTTCTAAAAAGATTACGTGTTTTCTGGACCATTGACAAATGTTCGTTCATCCCGGCCTCACCCTATAACAGGCGATAACCTGACCATATGTTGTTCAGAAGATGGCGTGATTCAATAAAACGACTCGATTCTATCACCAATCTCCATCTTTTTCGTCCCAATCATCAAACGAATGATGTAAATCTTGCGAGTTTTGTCAGTTAGCTTCAAATCGTCGACGAAGGAGCCATTGTAAGTGGCGTCACGGATTTCCAAGTTTTCCTCCGCTCATCCAATGAAATGGCTCCATTCATATCTATTGCAAAATGGCACCAACCGAAACAGAAACATATCGACAGTCGGAAAGGCCGCTGTTGCTAGTTGCTTACTTATTTAGAGAACAAAACAAATGGAGATTGGTGATAGAATTTGGTTGTTTATTGAACAACACCCTCTTTTGAACTGCAAATCGCCAAGTTATTGCTGTGATATAGCGAGATCGGGATGAACGAACGTTTGTCAATGACCTAGAAAACACGTGAAAGTTTGAGAAAATCAGTGTTGGATTCATAATTGTGCATAAGTTACCGTCAGAAGATTATATTTATTTGATAGTAAAATGTATTGGCGTTCAAAAGCCGAAAGACTTACGAAATTACCATTGAAAATGCAAGAGTTACATTCATATTTGTACTTGTGGTACACGAATGTCCGTTCTGCTAGTTGGAACCCTTGTTATTATATAGCACATATAGACCCCCATAAAGCGGTACAGACCGTGTGCTTTAGATGAGAGACTTTAACTCCCATATAAACGCCTTGTCATTCCACAGCTAAAAGATCTAGAACGTAGTATATGCCTCATCAGGAGTTGCTCCGTATGGTTATGATATTACACATCGGATTCTACCGTTTCTTCCAAAGTCAAAAGGCCTATTCTCATTTACCATAAAAATTCTTGCTAATAAATATTAATGAAATTATTATTTCTTACATGAATAGTCATGAGGTAAGGGGTTAACACTGTCCCTGAAACACCCTATCTTGCTGGTGCTAATAACTACTGCCCCTCTAATGCAATTCTGGTGGGTACATGGTATATCTATATTAGTACACAGCATCTCTTCATGAAAGCACTCGCCGCCATAGGCGAAGCTGCGATATCCTTCGGCGTCTCATTAGGGTCCAAACTATTTGGCACATTGAAGAAACATCCTTTTTTAAGATCCCCTTTTCAATATCAACTTGCATTTGATTTTACCTAACTTCACCAGTCAGCAATCTACATGCAAGGGCTTATAGGGGCACTTGGTATGAAATGATAATTAGAGCATGCACGTGATAGAACAATAGGCGAACATTCAGCCGTATTTCCCTCTCAAAAGCCACATGGTTAGATAAACTTTCCAAAGAGTGATGGAGGTGGGGCTTGCAAAAATCAGCTTTTTGGATGGAATGGTGGGTGAAATGGGGCACCATTCCATTAAGTGGAAAATGTCACTCAGAATACAAGTTCTCCATTGGATGTTGTTGTTCGTCCATAGTTGCACGATGAGGACCATGACATCCTTCTATGCAGCTGATTTGGTTTTATGCGTCCCGATATGGCTAATCAGTCATATTCGGGCACAAAAGTAACGACTACAAGTGGGACACGTGTAGTCTCTAGATAGTGTGCTGATTGACCTGACTTTACGTGCTATACGTTTCTCCTTGGCCGCCTTGAGACGTGACTCTTCTGAGGTCATTAACCAGTTCCTGATAAGATGACGTCGGTAGGGACGATCAAGGGCATGTATTTCCCGGCATTCCAGGTCAATGTTGAATGTCTTGAGTGAAGTCTTTAGACATTCCTTTAATCTCTTTTTCTGTCCACCTACAGTCCTCTTTCCAATTGTAAGCTCACCATATATAATTTGCTTTGGGATCCTGCCGTCTGGCATCTTGTATACATGACCAGACCATCGAGTAGTATGTGGATTTTCGCTCTTTCGCTCTGTGTCAGGGACTTTGTCTTGTCATTTTATGTTCAGGATCTTGCGTAGACTCCTTGTATGGAAGTAGTGCAGTTTGCGGGCATCTCTGCTGTACATTGTCCATGTTTCACAAGCATACAGGAGAGTTGTGAGAACAACCTCTTTGTAGTTTTTTATATAATTATTCCGTTCCAGACGGATGAGCGAAGTCTACCAAAAGCTGCACTGGCCTTGGCAATCCTGTTGTTTACTTCATTATTGATTTGTATATATCGGGATAATGTACTGCCGATGTATGTGTCTACTGTCTGAAGTTTTGTGCTCTTAACCTCAATGTTGTGTTCCATGTATCTCCCACTTTCAGACTATATTCTATGTAGGGTATACCTGGTGCAGGCTGGTACATCACTTCTGTCTTCTTGGTACTAATTGTAAGACTGAAGTTATCATATGCTTCAGCAAACGTGTCCAGCACAGTCATCGGCGAATAGTAGGTCATGAATGGTGTTTTGGCTAACTTTGGTTTCAGCTGTGAGACGTCTGGGGTTGTTCAGCCTGTTGTCTGTTCTGTACTGGATTTCTATACCTGGATCTTCTTGGGTAAATGTATCAATGAGCATGGTCGAGAACATGAGAGTTGGTGCAAGAACACAACCCTGTTTGAGCCATTGCTGACAGGAAAGTAAATGGAAGCACCACCATGTGCCATCATCCCTTCATGAAAATGGCGAATCGTGGTGATGAACACTGGAGGACAGCCATATTGTGCCATGATCGTCCATAAGCGGCCACGACTGACAATATCAAAGACTTTTGTTAGGTCAACAAACGTGATGTAGCGGTCTTGATGTTGTTCCTGGCACTTTTCTTGTAGTTGACGTTCTGCAAATATCATGTCCAGTATACCTCTCCCTGCTCTGAAACCACACTGACTTTCTGGTAGCAATCCTTCCTCGAGGTGTTCGATATGGCGGTTTAACAAAATCCTAGCTAGGATCTTCCCTGCATTGGACAGCAGTGAGATTCCCCTGTAGTTGACACATGCTTGCCTGTTTCCCTTGTGCGTTTATAAAAGTGCACGATAGAGGTATCTTTGAAATCTTTTTGAAGTACGTGTTTGCCTCAGCTTCCTGGTAAGTGTTGCTCCACCTATCCTGTAAATCTCCGCAGGAATGGCATCTGCACCAGAGGCTTCACCACATGAGAGCTGTCTGATGGCATTGGAGGTATTTTGAAAGATTGGTGGTTCATCTAACTCTGTATTCATTTTGATTTGCGGGAGACGGTTGATTGCTGCTTCATTTATCGATGAAGTGCGATTCAGAACATTGTTATAGCGTCCCGTCCATCTGTCAAGAATTTTAGAATGGTATGTCAGAAGAGTTTCACCATCAGCAGATAGAATAGGTGAGGTGCTAGATGTTGCTGGTCCATGAATTGTTATCAGGGCATCATAAAATCAAGTCAGCGTAAATGTGAATGTCGTCAGCCTTATCGCTAAGACACTTGGCTTGCGTAGTCCGAAGTAGGATTTTGACTTTGCGGCGGCAAGCGTTGAAAGGCATGAACTCTGCTTTCTTGGACTCTGAGTTTGGGTCACATTGACGAGCAAGGTGGCATGTATGTTTCTCTTCCAGAATGCTCTTGATTTGTATGTCGTTTTCGTCATACCAATATTTGTGATTTCTCAGCACTAGGCCTATTTGTTCTAAGGATGAAGCATGTACCAATTATCTGAGGGTTGAACTTTCTTCCTCAACAGTAGCCTTTCCAAAATAAAGATCGGCAAGTTTGTTGTCTAGGTCACTGATGAGATTGTTCGTCGAAGAGTCCTCTTTTAGTATAGCAGTGTTCAGTCTCTTAGAGGGCAGTTTCTTTTCTTGTGGCCTGTCCCTTGGTATGATAGTCTTATGTGAATGTCAAGCTTGGAGATGACCAAGAGCACTCAGGACCAAAAATTGATCTGGTTACGCGAACGCTACTTCTGTCATTTTCTGCAGAATTATGGGACTTTGAAATTTTTACATGGAAAATTTTGTCCGCGGGGTTTCCCAAAAAATCTTTTATCGGATTTTCATGAAATTTTATAGGATTGATCAGCATCATTCCTAGTTTTGTATAGTTTATTCCTTTTCCGGTTAAATGATTTTCTACTGAGTTATGGGACTTTGGGAAATTTTGTCCACGTGCTGGGGGAGACATCAGTTTTTGTATAAAAACAATTCTAGTTTTTAATGTTTTCGGCAGATGCAAATTTAAAGGAGTCTGTTTTTAAAACATACATAACCTCTCTAATGTTTGTCCAAATTAGACACGATCTTCGGCATATCATAAAACATTGTCTCGGTGTCACAGTACTTTTATGGCTCGCTTCGATCGTCTGACATCAAAAAGAAACGTAGCGGGCGGCAGAATTCCTGGTGTATTCTTAAAACTAAAATATTGCATAATTCCTACGGGGTTTTATCAAAATTCTGTGACACGGTACCCTAGACATGCTAATGATTCAATGAGTGCTGATGTTTTTAAAAGTAACTAATCAACCTGGTTTAGAAACATGACTTGGTTAAATACCTATTAAATACGATTTTCCGATGGCACGTGCTGAACCTATCTCGCTACCTTAACCACACAATGATCATTAAGTGAAAATGAGAGACATTTTAGACCCGATTTTAACTGCATGGTACGAACTAAATGCATATCTGGAAAGACACCCTGATCTCTCGCTTGAGTAAAAAGGTTGGCCTTAAGTCAGTTAACAGGAGTTTGGCTTGAGGCAAAACGCAAACACAGTAGGATTAATCTTTTATCTTATGAGTATTCATGTAAGAAACAATAATATGATATATCGGTTAGATGAATTTCTATAAAAGCATATGAGTACAGGAAAGTTTGATCATGAGAGTGCCTGTAATATCAGATCTGTATAAGTATACAAGCAAAGATGAAATCCTGGGTCTATTCTGCTTTGCAAAGGTGCGAAAAGGTGACTCTGTCAGTTAAAAGGTAATAGTGGTTTAAATGAATGCTCAATACTTACATGCTTGGGTAAAGGCTGTCAAAAAGACAGCAATCTTTATTTTGACACCTGCGTTGAATATGTTCATCTGAAAAATTCAAAGAAATCGTGTATTAATCACATTGGTTGTCCACTATTTGAGTGAATCTGTTTAATAGTCTAAGCGACCCATAATAGTCTTACATAAAACGATGGATACTAAATGCAGGGAATCTGAAAAAACTGTATTACAGATGTTCTGCGTAAGCTACCATCGGCAATAAAGACCCAGAATTAAACTTCTTTTTAATGATCGAGTGACTAGTTTCACTTTTAAGTATCCATACTACATTCTACTTGGTACTCTGTTTGCATTTGTACAGAAGTTAAATATCAGTAGAACCTCTGACGCGTCCACTTAACCCTATCCCTGGTTAATATTCATGTATGTAATAATCACATCATAAATGTCTATTAGATGAAATGTTATATTGTTTGTTATAATTTAAACTTTTCAATGGAATTATTAGCTTCGGCAAAAACAGTAGAACCAGATCTATATAATGTCAAACGTAAAGACGTTACGTTCTTTGTTGACGTCAATATGCGTAACGCCGTTACTGCGACGCCGTGATGTCAGCAGTGTTACTCAAATGCATGTTGTTTGTAAATAAATTGTCCGATATTTATAAGTAATACATGTAATTATTCCGCAATAAATTTCTGACATTTTCATATAAAAAGTATGATATTAACACACACGGATTAAGAAAAAATAGTATTGATAAGACCAGAAACGGCGGTTTCAAATCATGTTCTATTTCTGTCAATTAAATAAACACTCGATTTTCTTTATGTTTGATATGTGTTTACAGTGACCTGTTGTGAATGTTTGTGCGAGGTTTTAGAACTGCAGTTGATAAGGCGCCATTCTGAAAAATAATATCGCAACCATAGTACGTTGCCGTCTGATGTCCGTTTACGACGTCAAACAGGGCGAGTTTGCGTGATTAGCAACATCTTGGGTCAAACTTTAAGAAATAATTTAAATGGATGTACATAGTATATAATTGAAACCAATTTGTAATCGATACAAATAATATGTATTTATTACTTGTTCATTTGTACATACTTTAAATACAAGCATTTCTAATGTCGATACCAAACTATCGTACTGTTGTACATGATGTAATACGAACAGCGCGGAATCGACGTAGGAAATATTTTATAACGTTCATACTTTTTGAAAGAATTTAACGAAATAAAGACGAGTACCCGCTCCAGTGAACCATACATCGTTATATGCACGATTTGGTACAATATGTTGAATATTTTTTGTGTAAACCGGAACTGCGTATACTGACCTGTTTTTATCCTGGAAACTACGCAATTCCACTTTGTGCACACTCTATCTATCCTAATTTCCCGAACCGAATATGAAACGTTGTACGGTTGATAGTTGTAGGCACGCGTCTTTTTTTGTTAAAATCTTTCATATACTATGAAAGTTATGAGCAAAAATGTTTAGAGATACTCGACGTCGATTCCGCGCTCAGAGTGACGTAAGCGTCACATCATGGCTAGACATTTTAGTTCCGCTATTAAGCACCAAAAATATTGTTTGAACCTCCCGAAAATTATATTATTATGTTTATGGACACATGTACTTTCAATCTTCCAAATATATTTTTGTTTGGTTCAGGTACAATTTCACAAATTAAGAACGAAGATACACACTATGGTAATTTGTCGACATTTTACCCATGTGTTACATAGTGGCTAGACATTTATATTCACGTTTTTCGCGTTATTCCAGTTACTAAATATCTGGTTAACATATATCATTTTTAAGCATATCAAATGTACTTTTACAGCATATATGATACTTTAAATGATACTGTTTACAGAGCAGCACAAATCAGATGGCTCCTATCAGAGCAGCCGTCTGGTTTGGGTCTACTTTGTTTGCTAATGCGTGAAAATGCGTTTATATGAGGGAAAAGGTTAATAAGTAAACAAGAGAGTCTTTGAAAGAAGATGGCCACATGATGCAGAATTACAGTAATGCTGAAATCTCCCATCCTATGGGAGCTTCCTGTAAAACTTCTGTCCTGTATTAAGGTACCCTTGTCCCATAGACCCATAACTGAGAGGTCTTTTAAGTAATGGATTTAAAAAAGAGTTTATTGTAACATGTACATTACAGTAAAGTAGACAAGTATGTGTGTGAACAAAGGTCTGCTCAACATGCTAAAGATTAAAACGTATATTTATGGAAGTGAATATCTTCTCTTAATGAAATCAACACATTTTGTAAATGCTCTCAGCGGTCATTTCTTTGCGAGACGATTTTCAAACACTCAGGAATCACACGGTAATCGCCTGGTTCCGTAATATGCCCGGAAGATAACGGAAAAGAACGAGTATCACGTCGAACTTGATTATGTGATAAAAGTAATCTGAAAAAATAGATACTCGATTTTATTCTCTACGATTGCATCTAGTGTAATGTGAAACGTTACCCCGTTATACCCGACTTGCATTTGCAAACAGCTTGGGTCCGGATGAGACGGGTAACACTTAAGTCTCATCAGGTTCCAAGTTGTTTAACATCCGGTCAAAAAAATCGAATCGGAAGGAATCAGAATCGCACCAGATCCAAATCTGAACAAACATTATTTTTTTCAGGGTTAAAATGATGTCTGCTTAAGCTGCGATCTGTTGCAGTTTTTACTTATTTGCGACAAGTTCTTTTTCAGAAACCGTGTGCCAGACTGTCAAACAGCTTGGATTCTGAAAGAAGCCGGACTTGAACCGCCGTTGTTTGCATATTCAAGTCAGATCTCGCTTCACATTGTTTTAAACCCTTTCCTCAATATACACACTTTTTCACGCCTTTGCAAACAGAGTAGACACAGATCAGACTATCCCTGTAGGTAAAGGAGCCGTCTGATAAGGCTCTACTCTGATTGCTCATGATGTTATATATAGATCTGATTTTACATCTTCTACTAGTACCAAAATATCCTGTGTTCTTATCTCATTATAAAGGTCGGCCAATAAATACTCCTGATGTTATTATTTCTTCCACGAATATTCAACAGGAATGGTTTACAAAATATATACTAGCTGAACAGAATACCTTGGAGAATACTTATAGCATAAATATCGACTTTCAGTCATCTTCATTTTTGCTGAGCCTGACAGTCACAAACATAAAATATATTGGTACGTTCTGTGTCCATGCTTATAAAACGTTTAGTTGAGTCTGAGTTCGTTCTCAAGTTTTTGATTGGTCAGATTTGAGCCTTTGGCTCAAATCTGACCAATCAAAAGCTTGATAACGAAACTCAGACTCAACTAAAAGCTTTATAAGCATGGACCCAGGTTTGGTTTGGAAGACGAAACTAAACTAAAACATATTAATTAATAGGCACATGCTTAACAAGTATGCGACAGACCTCAAAGCAATACAGAATACCAACTATTCACGTTTTCACTGTAAAAGTGAGACAAACGTTCCTACAGGGAGCGACACACGAAATGGCACAACACGACACGGCACCCAAACAAGAAACAGTACAGCTACCAGACAAAACGACGACCCACACAAAAAGACAAAAAACATTTACAATATTTAAAAAAAACCTAGATAATAGGGTGAAAGCAGGAGTAAGGCTCTGCTAACAGTATTAACCCAGACCCAACCTGTGAGATTGAAAGGCAGCGTTATAGACGATATACTTAATAACTTTCAACATTTTTACCCACCAATATATATAGAAATATTATCCACTACGACATTCAGGCAATGCTCTGATCAGGCGTGGCGTCTTTGACGACTTATGTTAATATACAATAATTACAAACCAAATGTCTTATCTCACAGAGCAGTATATATATTTCTTTCTCTCGCACCGTGCGCAATAATGCTTTCATAAACAGACAATTAATAGATACATTTTCGAATTTACTATAATGACTGTAACACCCAGCTCAAATGGACTGTTTTTCCAATTGCAGATGTACAGTAAAAACTGGATAATTCAAAGTTTTGGTAATAAAACATTGAGAATGTTTAGACAGGTGACTGATTAATGCATGATGAAAGTCATACAGGCGCTCCTATAGGAGCGTTCTGCATGACTTTCATCCTGCATTAAGCTACCACTTGTCTTAAAGACCAATAATGATACTTGTATTAGTGTCGGAGTTTTAATGTATCTACAAATCAAACGTTCTGGATAGTATCTGCTGTAGGCCTTGTTTAGATTAACAGTGACCTCATTCAATGGAAGGAAGCTGGTTTGCATTCCAAATGAAACATAAATCTGAGAAATACCCACCTTGTACGTCCTATAGCACCCTTAACTTTAACGTTGTTTGTGACAGATTGTAACCTGCTGATGATCTGCAGGGCCCGGCAGACTGGTGATCTATATATAGCTTTTTTCTAAGGGCGTTACTACGACAACAACGACAACAGACCCGGCGATTCGCCAGTAGAGAGATGGGACACTCTCCTGATAAATTGAGCCATCTGAGTTGCGTTGTTTACTCTAGATAAGACAGCTACTCTAGACAAACGATGGAGGAGTTGAAACATGCATTTTAATTCAATAAAATTGTGCAATTCATCATGCAATATAGTCTGAAAAGGAAACATTTTTGCGGTAACCCTTCTCTGAAATATCTGTACTTGTATTGATTTTATAAGATTAAAGAATATTCAAGAAACTAAGGAAATTTCTTAAGTTTCTCCTTAGGAGCTTTATGAATATGAGTCCTGAAGAATATCTTTGTAAGCAATGACGACTTTGAGAATATTTATTAGCTGAATTTATATCGTGTAAAATGAAAATTCGCCCATGTAAGAATTTCACGAGCAAACTGCAGATCCTAATCAGACGGTTCCTACAGAAACCATTTGACCTTGATCTACCATGTAGGCAGAGGCGTGACAAATGTGTCTTAGTTTTCTTAATTTCTAAACGGCTATCATACTTTATTCAATAAAAGCAAAATTGGAAAAAAAAGCAAAATGATACGGAAGATACGGTAGAACGTGTCCTAAGCGGTCATTCATGTATTGAACACAGATGGTAGCTTAATGCAGAACAAAAGTAAAAAAGAAAGCTCCTATAGGAGCTTTCTGTATTATTTTTGCCCTGCATTATCATCTTCTTTACAGACCCACACATTTGATCTCTTTTTATGACCGCTTAACCCATTCCCTCATAGGTTATTTTTAGATACAATCTCTTTGAATAAATCTACCGAAAAGGAGCATTAACTAGTGAAAAGGAAAATTTTAGAATTTTGTAGTTTGAAACCATTGTGATAAATAGAGCATTTGCTCCTATAGGAGCAAATGCTCTATTTATCACAATTGTTTCACAAAGTGGCTTTTAAAGAGTCGTCAAAAGTCGTCAATATGAGGGGAAGGGTTAAGTCAGGATATACTCTATATCCACGAATCGACAAAGCAGCGAGAATTGGGCTGAAGAAAATCTATTTAACCCTTGTCATGCTGTAAGAATTATAGTTTCTCAAACTCTGATCACAAGAAAGTTTTATTTTCGATTTATCAAGCGATTGAGTAGATATACTGAGTGAATATCAGATAAACTTGGATCCCGCTACAGTAGAGCAAGTCTTAAGTGGCCTTTCATTTATTGAACAGAAGAGTCTTAAAAACAGGTGGTTGCTTAAGGCAGAGCAAAGGTAATGCAGAAAGCTCCTTTCTGTATTACTTTTGCCCGGCATTAAGCTACCATCTGCCTCACAGCATTAAGAATTGGACCTATAAGAAACTCTATTTAACCCTTGTCATGATGTAAAAATTATGGTTGCTCAAACTCTGATCACAAGAAAAAAAAGCTTTTCCATTTATTAAAAGTTGTTAAAATACTGAGCGAGTGTCAATCCCGTTGTGGAATGGGTGCATTATTAAGATACATGTTCGTAACTACCATGCAGTCCATATCATAATGATACCTGGCAGAAAGGTCAAATACAGTAAAACACAGGTGGTTGATTAACCTTTTACCTGTTCAATATTCATATAAGGAATAACAACATCATGAATATTTATAAGCTAATTATCATAATGTAAACTTTTCAAGGGCATTTTTTGCTTTGACAAAAACTGTAAAATCATATATTTATCATATCAAAAGCAAACAGAGCAGTTCCTGATCAGACAGTTCCTACAGGAGCCGTCTGATCTGGATCTACTCTGTTTGCTGCAAATGCATGAAATGATTTTATATGAAAGAGAGTTAATTCAGAAAGCAATAGATAAAGCTTTATGCGTTTCGATTGCCTTACATTAGGCAACACAACCTGATTTTAAAAAGCCTGTGTTTAATGCAGTGGGACCTCGATATCTTGAACTTCAAGGGGCCATACAAAATACTTCGCGATAACACGAAGTTCGAGTAAGCCGCTTCCTAATTTGAAAACTTTCTCGGGGTGACAGATTGATACAGGTCGCAAACAATGTTGAAAGCTCCTGTATGAGCTTGATGCAGGTCGCGAGTAATGCTGAACGTTCCTGAGGGAGCTTGATGCAGGTCGCGAGTAATGCAGAAAGCTCCTTATGAGCTTGATGCATGTCTCGAGTATTGCTGAAAGTTCCTAAAGGAGTTTGATGCAAGTCGCGAGTAATGCTGAAAGTTCCTGAAGGAGCTTGATACATTACTTGCGACCCTCATTAAGCTGTCGCGTATCGCGAGTCTTTATAGATATGTGCAGTGGTGAATTTTAGAAACATGTCTGTATTACAGATTTTGGAAGGGACAAAACGTACACTTCGAGTAAATACGAAGTTCGAGTTAGCCGAGCTCGAAATATCAAGGTTCTGTTGTAAATGAATTGTAGCTTAACTCTTTCCCTGATTAATATTCATGTAGGAAATAATGACATCATTAATATTAATAAGACTATTTTTTATAACGGCATATGAACACAGTACATTTTGCCTCAGCCAGAAGCTGTAGAATCGATCTATATTACACCATAACGAAACAGAGCAGACCCTGATCAGACGGAGCCTATAGGAGCCGTCTGATCTGGGTCTACTCTGTTTGCAGATGCGTCAAAATGCTCTTACATAAGGGAAAGTGTTAAGACGTTTTCATCTATGTTACTCGTTTAACCAATAGATCAGGATCAGTAAGTAAATGTATCACGAATGAGTTTATATTAAACTGGTATTTAAATTAAGTGGTTACTCTAAAGCAGTCTCTCAATAGACACTGGTGACATTTAAAGATGGTGGTTGCTTAATGCAAATCCCTGTTCTAGAAATATTTACATAACTTTCTCCCCTGCATTAAGCTACCACCAGCCTCCACGATCCAGTACTAGACCTCTTCTTTGCAGTTGCATAAGACGGGGTTTACTTATATACTCGTACCTACCGTTTATCATTGAACAGTAGTTTCAAGCTACGGTAGAGCTTGTCTTAAGCGATCATTAATTTATTGAACATTGCTGTCTTAAAATGCGGGTGGCTGTTTAATGCAGGTCAAAAGTAACGCATAAATCTCCTATATGAGCTTTCTGCATTACGTTTTACACAGCATCAAGCTACCACCTGCCTAATTGACCTTTGATTAGGCCTCTTTTTGATGGTCGCTTAACCCTTTCCCTGTTCTATATTTAGTTCAAATTTCAATACCTATTGAATATTCATGGACAAATTAGTTATAATGAAATATGGAAGGTGCAACATTGTAGCCATTTTAGAAAGTAAAGGATTAGATCTTTCAAATTCCACTAGCAAACAGAGCAGACCCTGATCAGACGGCTCCTCTAGGAGCCGTCTGATCTGGGTCTACTCTGTTTGCAAATGCGTCAAAACACGTTTGTATGAGGGAAAGGGTTAAGACAGGTTCTACTGTATCGTTTGTTTTGATATTGATAAGTCGAGGAGTGGTACTTGGGATATCGATATGCTATCAGTACCTATAAACTGCTTGTTATGGCGTGCGTCTCCAAACCACTGCGTATTATCATCAAAAGCTTTGCTACAACAATTTATATGGGTATTTTAGACCAATTGTTTTCCTACGAAACCAGTGTATATATTAGGAAATGTTTTCCTACGATAATAAAGTTGCCTTCGTAGAAAACCAAATCTATTATAATACCTATATAAATTCTCGTAGCAAAACATTTGATGATAATAATAAGTAGTTGGTCCCCAGTGCAATCGCCACTGACAACTAAATATAACTAATCAATGGACTTCTCGTACGTCTTAGCTTCCGACCCCGGCGTAACTGTTTCTTTTGACAACCGTTCGACTCCTTTTTGCTTTTGGACCAGTCAGCGACGTCGAAAGTGGCTTTACTCCATAAATACACCTTTCTATGCATTTGCAAACAGAGTAGACCAAGATGAGAGGGATCCTACCAGGAACCGTCTGATCATGGTCCACTCTGTTTGCTTATGATATAGTATAGGTAGGATTCTAGTTTTAAATCCCCCGTGTCCATATGCTATTATAACAAATTAATCTAATTAATATTCATGACGTCATTATATCTTAGATGAATATTCATGGAGTAAATGGTTAAATCTGGAAAACTCCGCAATAGCGACTTCACGTGAAAACGCAAACAAATCCGCCCCACGGTTCTAGGCCAGATTGGAGAGTTCGCATCAATGCCAGCAAGACAGCCAATCCACTGATGAAAACATATTTGAAGAGACCCTGACTCAATGGTACTGATTATCCCCCAGCGAAGCGCACAGCAGATGTGGAACAGCTTACGAGAATCACCCATGCCACAGATTTTGCAGTCTTTGGAAGGATGTCAAATCCACCACACTCGCGTAGAACGAAGGGTCGGACTTATCGAATAAAAGCGCACAACAAAGGCAAACGCAATATCTGTTTCATGGTAGAAGAAAGTATTATATGCGGTCAATTGTCTTTATATTCAATCACTAAGACATGGTGCTCAATGCAGCAGTCTTTGTGTGTGTTGGGAGGGGGGGGGGGTATTTGAATATGGTATTCAGTCGACCAATACTTTTGTGCGCTTGTCTCGTCATTATGATCTGTAGGTCTAACATAATGTTAGGTCACCGATATATGATGACTAATTGTCATGTAATTATATTTTGTAATTGTGTAATGACGTTGAGTGGTCATTTCATTATGTTATCGAGTCCTGACGTTCTGTCTTGTTCAAATTATATGCTGATATGTTCATTTAAATTATGTTGAGTGTTCATAAAATGATATATGTCTGGTTAACTGATCGTTCTATCTGGTGGCTAACGTATATTAACTGGTTAGGGACTAGTTCTGATCGGCTGCAGTAATAGTATATCATCTTCAATTGCAATGTTGTTCGGTGCACTTCCCATTATATTTTGTCGTTTATCCATGATGTTCGGTCATTCTGAAATTATATGCTGTGGTAGTGGAATGATATCTTGTTAACGCGATATTATGTTCAGTTATGAGCAAATTACCTTGGGTGGTTTCAATATTTTGTTTGTCAATCAGCAATGTTCTTCTGTCGGTTTGTTATTATATTCTGTTCGGCATACTTTGTATTTCTGTTGGGTCATTCTGTCATTTCGTTCTGTCCATTCGTTATTATGTTCATTCAGATCATAATTAGTCCTCTAGGACTTGGAACAATAGGTGATCAACACTCATTATCTCAATTTCGGATATCTAAAACTACCGATATCCCGAAATCAAAGTTTAGAGGGGGAGATAGGGGATACGTTTATTTACACTGTTTGTCTTTTAGGGTGGAGATGGAATAAGTGTGAGGTTGGGTGCCCCTAAACCGGTTTAACCCCCAGTGACTTTTGTCACTGACCGTTCCAATGCGGTACTTCCATCTTCCCCTATTATATGTTTGTTTTGTCTTTATGCGTCTCTTTATGTTTTGGTAGTTATGTACATTTGCTGTGTTTTCTTGTGTTGCTGTTCGGTCGGCTGTTTGTTCTGTATGCGGTGTTCGCTGCATGACTCATATTTGTACTTTTATTCCCTGAAAAAAATATGAAAAGCAAATTCTGCCTGAATGTTAAACCCATTCCCTCATAATCCCGCACTGGCAAACAGAGAAGACACAGACCAGCGATCTGGTTCTACTCTGTTTGCTTATGAAATTTTATAGATCGATACAAGCAGCTCCCTTTTCTGACCAAAATTTTACTTTTCAACAAACCGAAATAAAATTCCGACTATGAATATATATATATGAGGTCATGAAACTTATAATAGATAAATAACAGGGTTAAGTCAGTCAGCCTGTCCTTAAAAAAGTCAGTTAAATACAAATTGTTTGATGCTAGTCAAAAATAATTCTGAAACCTCTGCAAGTAGCTTTCAACATTATTTTTGACCTACATTAAGCAGTTACCTCGGTGAAGCGTTTTAATTTAAATTGATTGGATAAATCGAATTTCCGTTATAAATTTTGGAAGTAATTGATTGGTTTCTTCCAAAATTGATTCCATTTCTCCATATACACATGGCAGTTGTAAAAATGAAAACACCGGAGAAATCCGAATGAACATAATAACGAATTAACAGAACATAATGAAAAAATGACCAAATATCATTTCGCAGCATGCTGAACAGAATATTATACCGTTCCGACTGAACATCATTGCAAATTGACAAAGCAACACGTTGATACCATCTAGCATAATTGGCTCGTAAATGAACATAATATCGCGTTAACAAGATATCATTCCACTACAACAGCATATAATTTCAAAATGACCGAACATCATGGATATACGATTAAATATAATGCTGAGAGCACCATTCAGCATTACAGTTGAAGAATTGCAGCCGAACAGAACTAGTCTCTACCAGTTAACATACGGTAGCAACATGATAGAATGATCAGTGAACCGGACATCATTTTATGAGCACTGAATACACTTTAATAAAACAGAACAGCAAATAATTTGGACGAAACAGAACATCACGACTCAATAATATAATAAAATGACCACTCAACATCATTACAAAATGACAAAACATAATTACATGACAACCAGTCATCATATTTCGGTGACCTAACATCATACCATGCCTACGTATCATAATGACAAGATAGGCGCATAAAAGTGGTGGTTGACTAAATGCAATGTTAAAATAACCCCCAAATAGAACTGTAATACAGAGCATGATATCTCAGTGACTGAATATAAAACAATTGACCACATATAATACTTTCTTCTAACGTGAGACAGATAGGGCATGCCATGGATAGGTGTTTGGGGCATTCTCTACTCTGGAGTAATTATTGACTCTTTCGGTGCCAAATTTCAAATTGTCGTCTGCAATCCAATTTTTGTTAAAGCTTTTGGTAAAATAAGGAAATGAATGCAAATTTCACAGGAATAAAGCACATATATAGAAATAGAGATTGAGACAAAAAGTGAAGTCCATGATCAGACGCCGCCTTGAAAAGGCGGCGTCTGATCCGGGACTGCACTGGTTGTCATGGTGCATTTATGCGACATTGACGGTGAAAGGGTTAAATGACTCTCCATCATTGAAGAGCTTACAAATATCATACATATTGGGAGCTTAACAGTAAAATGATGCATAGTGAAAACCCATGGCATGCTTTCTATACCAAGGATAACACAATAAAGAGCATGCTCTTATTTCCATTGTGTTCCTTATCACAGGTGGCATGGCATAGAGAGGCTTTAAGATATAATATGAATACTATCACAAGTGGATGCTATATCACATATATTAAATTGTAAGTCATATTATTAAATAGAATATTAAAATGTGGCATCAAAAGCAGTTACATGCATAAACACTATCACAGTCACAGACAAAAAATGGGTACACCATTGTTGTATCACAGTCCCTTGATTTAAAACGTAAGAAATACAAGTTATGCACCAGTAAAGTAATTGATAGTAGTGCATGATAGAACAAGTTGTTTGCCCAAAATTATAATAAGCACAAGCAGTCGAACTCATTAAAATGATGTGTAAATATAAACAATACTAAGAAGTAATATTGCTCATTAAGTGACTCTTGATTGCTGACTTGAAGGAAGATAAGTTTTCTCAGTAAATTCCACTGGTAAGCTGTTCCAAAGTTTAGATCCAGTATAAAAGAAATAGTTTGATGCAGCACCTTTTATTTTTGGCAAACAGAAACCACCTTTTTTTTAAGTCAGGTATTATAAGAGTGTACAGGGTTTTGCAATGTTAAATAATCCTGCATGTAATCAGGTGATAGGTTATGTTTAATTTTGTACACATGTCATAGTATAATTTGATCAACTCTCTTGTCAACAGGCAGCCAACCAAGCGAATTAAAATGTTGATACCCAACATGACTTTTTGAATCAAGATTGAATATAAATCTAATCAGCTTGGTCTGTGTCGTTTGCAATTTAAGTTTAAGAGATTTTGATATTCCATTATACCAAACAGCACAAGCATAGTCATAATGACACTGAATTAGAGCCAGTACAAGCAGCTTTTAGCATGTGTAAGAAAATCCTTATTCCGGTAAAGATACTTAAACCTGGCATTGGCCTTCTTTATAACTGATTCTAAGTGGGCTATTGAAAAATTCAATCAGGTCAATGTTACGGTTAATACCCATATTTAGGGAATTTTCTGAAGAAAAATGTAACATGAAAAACAGCGCAGACCCCGGAGCTATCTCATCTAGGTCTACACTGTTTGCAAAGGACATTAGTGATTCATGCCTCGCACCGCACTGTACGAGGTACTATCCATCCATATAAAAAATCAATCAACTTGATTTCTGCCAGAATCTAAACTGTGATCATATATACTAGCTTCTAAAGTCGCTTCACAAAATGCGTTTCAATGAAGGTTTTTTCTTTATCTCTGATACGTTAAGCTATATAGGTTATGTCTTCATTCTGGTTCATTTCCGAAAATTCTAATACACCTTTTTCGTGGAAACCGTCAGTAGGTCGTAACTTTATACCCATAGAACTAATATTTTATCTCTTCTGGTTGACAGCCGCGTGTTGTTGACACCTCTTTTATCATGCTTCAGCCATTCAACGAATGATAACGAGGTATCAAATGGTATTCCTGACACATACATTAGTGTATCGCTCCGTGAGCGTGTCTGTTCGTGAGTGCGTCCGTCCGTTATATAGTACTAATATGTCTATCCGTAAGTGGAAACTTTCCTCAATAACATCAGGCTTGGTACGTTTAAACTTTAAACTTTTAAACCAAACTTCGTAGCTACGTGAGTATTTGAAGTTGGTCATGAAAATGACCAAAGCAAGCTTTTTTGAAATTTTCTGCAAATACAAGGATTAAGTAGTAGCACTCACCAAGTCAAATGTGAGTGATCGCCAAATGTTGAAATAATGCGGAGTTTTCTGATATAATTGTTTACCCAGTTCAAACAATTTCTTGCATCAACTCTCTATAGAGTCTCCGGTTAACTCTTTCACTGCAAATGTCGCATATGTGACAACGTATACAAATAGTTTGGGTCCAGATGAGACGCCGAGTAATTCGGCGTCTCGTCAATATCCATACTGTTTGTTACTCTGGTTAGTTTTTTAAACAAAAATTAAGAAAAATGTACATGTAAATTGTAGCAGATTACAAAATCTAGCAGCGAAAGAGCTGGGCAGAATTGTTTACATTTGATATATTAGTTGTTATATATCTTTTTTTTTGCTCGTGTGTTTTGAAGTACACGTACGTAGTGATTACTCTTGCATTAAGATAGGTTTAGTACTTCATTCTCAGTGTTGTTATACCTTCTGATACTTCGAGATCATGAATTTCAGTACTTCTTGTTCTGAAAATTGAATACCGCTTAAGCCGGTGCTAGGGGGCGTCAGCAGTGTTGCACTTTCAATTACTGTTCATGAACAGACTCAATAAAACCGAGTCTGCAATTTTCTCTTTTTGTGTTGCAATTTTTGCTCTCGGAGAATCACCTCCCTTCAGAATTTAGTATTTCGTACTGGTGTGTTATTTTAGAGTTGGTTAGTTGATTAGGAATATCTAGGTTTCGAGTTAGATTGACTACAAGTTTATATATTTATTATGCAGAGGTCCAGATAACATGCGTAAATTAAAACATTTTCAATAATAACTTCTTTATTTCTCCGCCAAACCCTATGTTGTGACCACTTTTAAGAATCATCTCAAAGAGACGATTCTTAAGTCACAACATTGGGTTTGGTGGAAAACTAACGATTTTAGTGTTTCTAGGCACTTTTATTTGTAGCTCTGTTGATAGCTGTGCTATTTATACGAGCAGTGAGCCATAAAAATCAGCGTAGTCCACTTTTGGGGGAATCAGCATTCTGTCATCATAAAAACCTGCATGAGAAAATCGTGATTGACTGTCGCATGTAAAGTACATATCTTAGATGGACTACAGCAATGCCGACACCCCTAAATCGTGGAACGTACCAAAATGAAAAGTACATTCACGGCTCACTGGTCGTTGTTTACCTATACTATAGGTTTTATTACTGCTTCTAATAATGGCTCATTCTCCAAGTGAAGATGAACGAATATTGGACTATGGGAGTATGTATGCCATTACTAAAATAGCTATGCCAGTATCCGCTCCCACTTAAACCTACCCTGCAAAAACATTCAGATAGCAAGCACAAACTTTCTGAATTTACAGGATCTCCTTCCACCAACACGCACAGGTACAATATCAGTATCCACTGATTAATGATCTGTACCTATTTGGGTTACATCGAAACGACTTTACATAGCTTGGTCTTTAATACAGGTGGTAGCTTAATGCAGGACAAACGTGTATTGTATTAAACAATCATCTATTTTAACCTTTATCTCGCTATTCATGACATAACTCACATTTTCAAACAACTTGGATCCAGATGAGACGCCGAGTAACTCGGCGCCTCATCAGGGGCCAGTCTGTTTTACATTCGGTCGATAGTGCAAATATGAGCTGACATTTTATTTTTAATTAACCCTTTCGCTGCCAAACTCTGTCGTCTGCTAACTTTGTCGTCTGCTACAAATTTTCATTCTTTTGTTTTTCTTCATTTTTGTTTCAAAAACATAGTAACAGTAACAAACAGTTTGGATCCTGATGAGACGCCGAGTTACTCGGCGTCTCATCTGGATCCAAACTGTTTGCATAGGTATCACAGATCCGGCATTGGCAGCGAAAAGGTTAACAACAGTACATGTATAACAGTGAAGACGCTTATGTATGATCAGTCCGTGGTCGCTTAACACTTCATTCTATGAATATTCATGTAAGAACTGATGACATCGTGAATATTACTTAGATTAAATGTTATAATAGCACATGGACACGGGAAATTTTGACCATGGCAGAAACTGTAGAATCATACCTATATTATTTCAAAGCAAACAGAGCAGACCCTGATCAGAGGGTTTCTACAAGAGTCATCTGATAAAGTAAAGTACCTAGTAATAGTCTACTTTCTGTCCGAAAGGCCGTTCAGCTGACTGTACATTTACCCCCTCCACAGGCGTTCGGCTCATGAAATATGTCTAAAATAAGTTAAAATGTCTCTAAATTGACGTTTTATAACATTTGGAGCCGAAAATATAAAGTTTGGAGCGTTTTGAGACAAAGCTGAAATTTCGTAGTATAGAATATACGAAAATTCAGGTTTGTATTAAAACGCCCCAAACTTTATTTTTTCGACTCCAAATGTTACAAAACGTCAATTTAGAGACCTTTTAACTTATTTTAGACATATTGCATGAGCCGAACGCCTCTGCCTTGGTCATTCGCTTACAATATTGAGCACTGCTAACAAATGCAGCCGCAGTACCTGCTCTGATCTGTTCTGATCTGGATCTACTCTGTTTGAAAAAGCATAGAAAGACGTATTTAGGGTTAAACGAAGTTTGACTGTATGGCTGCATAGTCGTCACTGTACTTAACCCTTTACTCCATGAAGATTCCTGTAAGAAATTGACATCATAAATACTAATTAGATTATTTTCTATAATGGCATATGACAAGACAGTTTGACTCGGGCAGAAACTGTAGAAATAGATCAATCAATTATACCATAAGCAAACAGAGTAGACCCTGATGTATAGCCGTCTGATATGGATCTACTCTGTCTGTAAAGGCGTACAAAGGCGTATATATATGGAGTAAAGGGTTAAATGATACACGGACTTAATCTTTAGGCGCCAAATAGTTTTCGTCTGCAACCAATGTCATCTGATGTAAGGTTTACAGTGGAGTTTCCTTCCATTGTATGCCCCCACATAGTGGTGGCATATAGGGTTGCCCTTGTCCGTACGTACCTCCGTCCGTACGCACATCTAGAAGAATTTGTCCGGACTTCTTCTTGGAAAGTATTTGTCCAATCCACACCAAACTTTACACACACGTTTGTGGCCATTATATATTGGTCAAGTTCGATAACTATGTAAATCGCTCTAGTCGTTTAGGAGTTGTGGCCCTTTATTTGCAAAATTGAATTTAAAAAATGGCCCTTACTTTCTGTGACAAAAAGTCTGAAGTGGGGGCATCAGTGTCCTATGGACACATTTCTAGTTTTCTTTAACCATTTCCCTCATATAAACGTGTTTTCACGCATTTGCAAACAGAGTACACCCAGATCAGACGGCTCCTAGAGGAGCCGTCTGATCAGGGTCTGCTCTGTTTGCTAGTGGAATTTGATAGATCTGTTTCTTCACTTTCTAAAATTGCTTCAATATTCCACCTTACATATTTCATTATAACTATTTTTCCATGAATATTCAGTAGGTATTGAAATTTGATCTAAATACAGAACAGGGAAAGGGTTAAAATGTGAGTGGCGTGTCAAGCAGTATATATCATGATGGAACACCGATTTACTCGTGGTCTCGTCTGGATACAAACTGTATGCAAAAGGTAATCACAAATTTCCCCATTACAGCTACAAGCCATGTGAGTGGCGGCAGCGGTTAAAGATTTAATCCTTTCCTTCGACTTCATATATTCGCGCATTTACAAACAGAGTAGTACCAGATCAGTCGGCTCCTAGAGAAGCCGTCTGATCAGGGTATGCTGTGTTTGCTAATGGAATTTGATATATCTGTTTGTTTAGTTTCTAAAATGGCTATAATGTTCTACGTATCATATTTCATTATAACTAGTGTGTCCATGAATATTCAGTATTGAAATTTGGGCTAAATATAGAACAGGGAAAGGGTTAATATGCTCGTGTAATGGATGTCATATTGGTTATCTCAAGGCTAACTGCAATGCTAAAAAAGTCCTAATAATTCAACCGATTTTTAATCAAATGAAGTTTGTCAGGGAAATACTCGGCGTAGGTGACAGGAATGTAATACATTGACCCTTTGGATGCGGGCCACACATTTGCAAACAATGTAGACCGAGATCAGAGGGATCCTAGTGAAGCCCTGTGATCAAGGTCTGCACTGTTTTTCATTCAAAAAAATATCGTAAGTTTAAACCTTTTATACAGAGTGCAGTTGAACACTATGGGATATTCCACTCTGAAAAGTGAAAAGGAGTAATAAGGGACACATGCAAACATTATATCCGTCAGGGTTTTTTTTCACTGCAGAGCAGCGTTATCTTCGACTTTGACCAAGTTGGTAAACAAGGAAGTGGTAGGGATCAAGGCTAGGATTGCGAATTGGTTGTGCGTTTCACCCAAGCCGAGATTTTGATATATTAGGTTTTAGAACGAGATAAAGAAGGCTTCCATTAAAATTACGATATATTTATGAATGTCTTCCAACCAGATTAGATACGTTTCTTTCTTGTAGTGACATAAATCGAAAGATAATGATGGATGGGTAGGTAGAAGGAACATCCGAGGACAGGTTTGGTGATAAATATTGGTGGTTTTGATGTAAAAGTAAATACAACTGATGGATCGATAGATTAATAAGAGCTTCGCAACGCGGGGTAACATGTACTCGGATACAGAAGTCTAGATAAGATGCGTAAAATTAAACATTTTCAAGAATAGCCCTTTTATTTCTCCACTCCATCCTATATATATTGTGAATACGATTCTAGAGAGTGGTCACATTATATGGTTTGGCGGAGAAATGGCGATTTTTATATTTGGGTACGCACCTTTATGTGTAGCTCTGCGAATGAGACTGGCTTGTGCTGCTCAGCATGTTACTTTGTCCAGTCAGTCAGATCACTGTATCACAAAGGTGAGTGGAACAGAAATCAGATAAGAGGAAAGAGTTCAATAACAGGCAATTGCACAGTTACGTTTTGTTTCTTTCTGTAAGACATTCTTGGGGTAACACATTTCTGTCAAACACATTGAAAATCTCTTCATGCATAACTAAGTCACAGAACGGAAGGGGTTTTCGCTGGCAGAAGTAAGAAAATGGGAAATAATTTATTTATGTGAAATGCCTTATTGTTTATACTTCTTCTACGAGACAAAGCAAATAGTGGGTTAACATTCTGTCAAATATAATAAATTCGGCACATAACAAGGTTCCAGAACAGAAGATAATTTGTTCACATACAGAGATAGAGAGACAGGCAAAAAGGTGTCAAAACAGACAGATATAAATTATATTATAATATGTATATTATTTCGGGCGTATAAAAAGGGGATGGATAAATTAACAGCCATACAGAAAGACGAGAGAGGAGGTTCATACGGGAGTATAAAAAAGATAGAGAGAGAGAGCGACTGAAAGAGAGAGAGAGAGAGAGAGAGAAAGAAAGGGAGAGAGGAGATGGAGAGAGAGAGAGAGAGAGGGAGAGAGAGAGAGAGAGAGAGAGAGAGAGAGTGAGAGAGTGATAAACGATGTCATACTTTGTAGAAGACTGTTTACTATGAACCTTACAGTTCATATCATGGAGATTTATTGCTAAGCAGTTAACTGCCTGCATTTTTGCATGTAAAATTGTATCAAAGTCGTACATCGCGATCTTTATAAATCAGTTTTATCATAAAGTAAATATCAATCACAGGTTCACACAGTCATCAGTTAGATGGGTTTCAGATAAAATTATCGAAAACAGTTTATCAACTCAGTGTGAGACATTTGGGTAGAACATAATATATGGTGTTGGGTTAATCTTTTGTTGTATAAAAAAATTATTGTTAGTATAAAATGACGTCTATGTAATATTCAACATCTATTTATCTGGCATTTCTTTTCAAAAACACTATTAGAGTGACAACAGTTTGGATCCTGATGAGACGCATCTCATCGGCGTCTCATCTGGATCCAAACTGTATGCAGAGATAATCGTGGATTTGCCCTCCAGCAGGCTAAAAGTTGAGGATCTATGCAAATAAACACGTAGATATGCACGTATAATTGTGGTTCTTTAAAACGTCTCCTTCTAACTTAAATATACAATCTTCTTTCATTGGACCAATACTTTAAATTCTAGGGTAACGCCTTCGTTAAATCCCACTCATTTAACCCTTTCCCTCATATAAACGTGTTTTCACGCATTTGCAAACAGAGTAGACCCAGATCAGACGGCTCCTAGAGGAGCCGTCTGATCAGGGTCTGCTCTGTTTGCTAATAGAATTTGATAGATCTGTTGTGTTGCTTTCTAAAATGTCTACAATATCCCACCTTCCATGATTCGTCATAACTATTTTGTTAATAAATATTCAGTAGGTATTGAAATTTGGAATTAACACAGAATAGGGAAAAGGTTAATCCTTTAATGTGCATTTTAACGCCTTTGCAAACAGAGTAGACCCAGAACAGACAGCTCCTGGTTGCAAAGGCGTTATACATGTATATGGCGTAAATGAAACCTTATTTTCCAAATATTTTGAACATCTATTTTTCCAATCAAAAAGTACTAACTGAAGGTAATGTTGAACATCCTGACAAACACTCTTGATGATGCAATGGTGTTTATTGCTTTATCACCCTGAGAAGTAATTCTGCCTTTGCTTGTCTTCCTCTTAGTAAGGTTTCTAGTAAGATGAAATTGACAATCATATTCTTCGTGAATTATCTTATGAGATTTGTTATCCTCTCTGTGATATCATAATAATTCTCTAAGAGAACCGATGCTGCCACAAAGTTGGAAAGATGTGTATGTTAGCGCCATATTTCTTTTAAAGGTGATCCATCTATGTTACAAACGTGCGTCCTCTATCTCTTCTCAGCAGATAGATAAAGTAATATTCAGTCATTTGCGAGAGTCCTCCTTTCAGTCTAGCTTTATTCCACGCTACTCAGCGATTAATCAGTTAACATGTTTATAATGCTTTCTGCAAAACTCTAGACCAAGGTACAGAATGGCTATGTATTCTGATATTGGCAAAGTCTTTGATCGTGTATGACATGCTGTTTAACAATAGGACCTGTTTAAAGCATGTGGTTGCTTAATGCATGACAAAGGTAATGCTGAAAACTCCTATAGGAGCTTTCTGCATTATGTTTGACCTACATTAAGCTACCACCTTTCCGCATTACGTTTGACCTGCATTAAGCTACCACCTGCCTTACAGACCCATACTAAGATCTCCTTTTCCATTGCCGCTAAAAGCTGATGCTTCTGTATTTTAAGAAATACCTCTGTCTAGAAAGTATACGGTAATGTGTGGTTATTCCTGACGCAAAATCCATCTGACTGCCGATAAAAGTTGGAGTGCCACAAGTATACTATACTTACAATACTTGGATCACGTCACTTCTTAACACTTTACTCCATGCATATGCATGTAAGAATTAATGAAACCATAAAAATATAACAATACATGGACACGGGCATTTTAGCAATGGCAAAAAAACTAGAATCATATCTATATTATAAGCAAACAGAGCAGACCCTTATAAGACGGCCCACACAAGAGCCGTCTGATCTGGATCAACTCTATTTGCAAAGGTGTAGAAATGCGGTTGTTTTAGTAAAGGGTAAATATATATATCAATGACATTGTTAGCGTTGTACAATCTAATATTCGATTGCTCGCAGGTGATACGAGCATTAACCCTTTCGCTGCCAATGCCGAATCTGTGATTACCTATGCAAACAGTATGGATCCAGATGAGACGCCGAGTAACTCGGCGTCTCATCACGATCCAAACTGTTTGTTGCAGTTACTATGTTTTTGAAACAAAAATGAAGAAAATAAAAAAAAATGAAATTTTGTAGCAGACGACAAAGTTAGCAGACGACAGACTTTGGCAGTGAAAGGGTTAAGCTTATCGTAGAACATGTAGATATGGCTGCTAACACTTAAAATGCTGATATCGACACAAAATACTGACTGGGCACAATCTTGGTGCGTTTCATTTAATCAAACAATGGCCGAGTCTGTTAATTGCTAGGGAAACAAACACGTATATACTCCAAATAAACATAAATGTATGCCCCCCAAAACATAGTCCTATAAATAAGACCTGACGTTGCTATTTCACATTTTTACATTTGCTAGTACGTCAGGTCGTTACATGCACGATAAATAATTATAAAATAAGGGGCATGTAGATACGTCTAAATGTTTGGACTACCCAAAACAATGCAATGACATTGAAATATGTGTTACACAGTGTGATCTGATTTCCCAAGATGTACTTACACACGGTGACACCAAATTGGCCTGCATGCATCGAGTAATATGGGAGACACGCTTTGGAGAAGTTTTTTCTACAACAATGGCCAATGGTCAATGTCAAGATCACAGATGCATGAAAACTCTACGCGATATACCGCCATCACAAGATATTCACACACGCATTCCTACCTCAAGTAATAAACAAGAGCTGTCGCAGGACAGCGCGCTCGACTATTCTCAGAATTGTTAGTGTAAAAATGCTTGATAGTGGACTAAAATAGTGTCCAATGATACTAGAAGCAAGTAATCAGTCTATGTAAAATATCTTTAATAGTATTCAGGATGTAGGATCTCTGAACTCTTTAATGAAAGAGAAAAACTTAAGTAAACAAGAGGGCCAGAATGGCCCTGACATCGCTCACCAGACAATCAGAGGAGAAGATTTTCAAAGTTTTCACTATATGTTTCTATTGAAAACTTATCACCCCAAGGGCGGTGCCAATTTTGACCCCAGGGACACAATTTATATAACTTTTGTAGAGGACCTGAACATGATGCTGAAAGAATGTAGTGAAAGAATGGATAGAGCATAGACCACTGGAACTTGTATTAATTCTTTGGATGCTAGAGGCGGATTCTCCCGCCACTAATGACCTATGCAAACAGTTTGGATCCAGATCAGGCCCCACATAATGTGGGGCCTGATCTGATATCCAAATTGTTTGTAAATGAGACTGAACTTCTGAGAAACTTAGAAAGAATGTGTGTAGTGGGATTCTCCCACCACTAATGACCTATGCAAACATATTGGGTCCAGATCAGGGCCAATCTAATGTGGGGCCTGATCTGATATCGAAACTGTTTGTCAATGAGACTGAACTTCTGAAAAACTTAGAAAGAAAGTGTGTAGTTAGGATAACTTATGAATTTGCTGCAGACAACAATTTAGCAGTTGACAAAATTACCCAGCATGCGAAGAGTTAAGCTGAAATTCACAACAGATATGCTCTATATTGATATCTGGTAGCTTAATGCAGGGCATAGGTATGAAAAAAAAGTTTAAGAGTGTTCTGCATAATGAGAACTATCCACAGTTTTCTCAATCTTAAATGAGTGTGTGTTATTTGTCTAAACACAATTTCTACTCTACTGATCAGACTAAGGGTGATTATATAAGAACTCACACTGACTGGTCTGAGCTCTGCAGGCTGATATATTAAGGATAAACCTTAAGACTGTCGTTTCTGCCGTGAAGAAGACTGTACACACAGGGCAGGGCCAATTTTAACCACAGAACTATG
Organism: Azorinus chamasolen; assembly: GCA_963576725.1. Lineage (NCBI taxonomy): Eukaryota > Metazoa > Mollusca > Bivalvia > Cardiida > Solecurtidae > Azorinus > Azorinus chamasolen. The sequence continues at coordinate 24,028,546 of OY755249.1, forward strand.
ATACTTAAAAAACCCATAAAGTTATGCTAAGTAAATCTATACACCAAATATCTAAGCTCTGGGACATGTAGTTTCTGACAAGAATATTTTTAAAGTTTTTCCTACGCATAACTAGTGATCCCATGGGCTGTTTAAGCAGTCAGCTACCAAAAACTGGCAATCCCTGGGGTTGGACCAATTTTGACCCTAGGGGCATAATTTATATAACTTTTGTAGAAGTCCTGAAGTTGAAGCTATGTGCCAAATATGAAAGCTAAGGACCTTCTAGTTTTAGAGGAGATGATGTTTCAAGTTTTCACTATATGTTTCTATTGAAAACTGAAAACCCCTGCGGCAGGGCCAATTTTGACCCCAGGGGTATAATTTATATAACTTTTGTAGAAGACCTACAGATGATGCTATGTGCCAAAGATGAAAGCTGAGAATCCTGTAGATTCAGAGAAGATTTTTAAAGGTTCAAATTGTTGACGACTGACGACGCAAGACGGACGATGCACGCCGACGGACGACGGACATCAGGCAATCACAAAAGCTCACCCTGAGCACTTTGTGCTCTGGTGAGCTAAAAAGCCTGTGATAAATAGAGCATTTGCTAACCATTGTGATAAATAGAGCAAAAGCTCCATAGGAGTAAATGTTCTATTTATCACAATGGTTTCAAATCTACACAATTCTGAAATTTTCCTTTTCTATAATTAATGCTCTTTATCAGTAGATTTATTCAAAGAGGTAGGATCTGAAAAAAGCCTTTGTGATAAATAGAGCATTTGCTCCATAGGAGTAAATGTTCTATTTATCACAATGGTTTCAAATCTACACAATTATGAAATTTTCTTTTTCTCTTATTAATGCTCCTTATCAGTAGATTTATTCAAAGAGGTATAATAGTCACTTTATGAAACCATTGTGATAAATAGAGCATTTGCCTTTGTGATAAATAGAGCATTTGCTCCATAGGAGTAAATGCACTATTTATCACAATGGTTTCAAATCTACACAATTCTGAAATTGTCCTATTCTCTAATTAATGCTTTCCCTCATATAAACATGTTTTCATGCATTTGCAAACAGAGTAGACCCAGATTTACCTCTTTGAATAAGCAGACAACAATTCTGATCTGACGCATACCGGTATGTAACTTTATATGTGGTTTGTACATGAGTTAATTTACTCCTATGGAGGAAATGCTCTATTTATCACAATGGTTTGAAATCTACACAATTCTGAAATTTTCCTTTTCTCTAATTAATGCTCCTAATCAGTAGATTTATTCAAAGAGGTAGGATCTGAAAAAAGCCTTTGTGATAAGTAGAGCATTTGCTAACCATTGTGATAAATAGAGCAAAAGCTCCATAGGAGTAAATGTTCTATTTATTACAATGGTTTCATATCTACACAATTCTGAAATGTTCCTTTCCTATAATTAATGCTCCTTATCAGTAGTTTTATTCAAAGAGGTAGGATCTGAAAAAAGCATTTGTGATAAATAGAGCATTTGCTCCATAGGAGTAAATGCTCTATTTATCACAATGGTTTCAAATCAACACAATTTTGAAATTTTCCTTTTCTCTAATTAATGCTCCTTATCAGTAGATTTATTCAAAGAGGTATAATAGTCACTTTATGAAACCATTGTGATAAATAGAGCATTTGCTCCATAGGAGTAAATGCTCTATTTATCACAATGGTTTCAAATCTACACAATTCTGAAATTTTCCAAGAGGCAGGATCTGAAAATAGCCTATGAGGGAATGGGTTAAATACAATGTGAACAAACAGACACTAATTCTGAAGCAGACAACTTCATAGAGGTTTGACCAGGAACTTGCCCTCTCAAGTGATTGCATAACACATATGGAATGTTTACAGTCCTTCTAGTTCAGAGGAACCTTTATAGTGTAAAAATCTATTTTAAAGTATAACCAACAGGGCAGGGCCAATTTTAACCTCAGAACTATGATATTAAACAATGTCAATAAGGTATACTAAGTAAATCTATACACCATATATCTAAGCTCGGTGACTTATAGTTTTTGACAAGAAGATTTTTGAAGTTTTCCCCATGCCTAACATAAGTGAGCCCAGTATTCTGCTACTTGTACAGAAAACAACAGTCAGCTAGAGAAAACTGGCCACCCTTGGGACTGTGGCGGGGCCAATTTTGACTCTAGGGACATAATTTATATAACTTTTGTAAAGGACCTATATGTGATGCTATGTGCCAAAGATGAAAGCTGAGAACCCTGTAGATTCAGAGGAGAAGAAGTTTAAAGGTTCAAATTGTTGACGACGAACGACGCACGACGACGGACGACAGACATCAGGCAATCACAAAAGCTCACCCTGAGCACTTTGTGCTCTGGTGAGCTAAAAAGGGCAATAAATTCTGTTATAATGCTTGACCGAGTAATGTACTCTTGCGTACATATGAAGTTTGAGGTGGTGAACAAGTGTTCCAAGTTTCAAAACTTTATCTCAAAGAGTAATGTAAATAAGTGGACTTTAACAAAAACCTTAACCAAATGTTCTACGTTAAAAAGGGCCATAATTCTGTCAAAATACTTGACAGAGTTATGTACTCTTGCCTACTGATGAAGATTGTGATGTGAATAAGTATTCCAAGATCCAAAGCTTTATTTCAAAGGTAAGAGGCAAAAAGTGGACTTTAACAAAAACCTTAACTAAAAATTCTAAATTAAAAAGGGCCATAATTTAAAGGTTCAAATTGTTGACGACGAACGACGCACGACACACGACGCACGCCGACGGACGACAGACATCAGGCAATCACAAAAGCTCACCCTGAGCACTTTGTGCTCTGGTGAGCTAAAAAGGGCAATAAATTCTGTTATAATGCTTGACAGAGTTATGCACTCTTGTCTACAGATGATGTTTGTGATGGTGAACAAGTGTTCCAAGTTTTAAAGCTTTATCTCAAAGGGTTATGTAAATAAGTGGACTTTAACAAAAACCTTAACCAAAAGTTCTAAGTTAAAAAGGGCCATAATTCTGTCAAAATGCTTGACAGAGTTATGTACTCTTGCCTACAGATGACGTTTGTGATGGTGAACAAGTGTTCCAAGTTTCAAAGCTTTATTCCAAAGATAAAAGGCAATAAGTGGACTTTAACAAAAACCTTATCCAAAAATTCTAAGTTAAAAAGGGCCATAATTCTGTCAAAATGATTGACAGAGTTATGTACTCTTGCCTACAGATAAAGTTTGTGATGGTGAACAAGTTTTAAAGCTTAATCTCAAAGGCTTATGTAAATAAGTGGACTTTAACAAAAAACATAACCAAAAGTTCTAAGTTAAAAAGGGTCATAATTCTGTCAAAATGCTTGACAGAGTTATGTACTCTTGCCTACAGATGACGATTGTGGTGGTGAAGAAGTGTTCCAAGTTTCAAAGCTTTATTCCAAAGGTAAGAGGCAAATATAGTAGACTTTAACAAAAACCTTAACCCAAAATTCTAAGTTAAAAAGGGCCATATTCTGTCAAAATGCTTGACAGAGTTATGTACCCTTATCTACAGATGAATCTTGTGGTGGTGAACAAGTGTTCAAAGTTTCAAAGCCTTGTTCCAAAGGTTAGAGGCAAAAAGTGGACTTTAACAAAAACCTTAACCAAGGTGTGACGCGGACGCGGACGCCGGGGTGAGTAGGATAGCTCCACTATTCTTCGAATGGTCGAGCTAAAAAGGGATACACACCGGACAATGTTTTTCTATAGCAGCTAAGGTCAGCGGTCAATGTCAAGGCCACAAAGACTGAATATGGTCCGCAACAATCCGCTTTGCTAAGATGTACTTACACACCCACCTTGGCATTTCTACCTCAAGTAATATAGGGCATACGCTCTAAACAATGTTTTTCTATACAAGTGGTCATTGGTAAAGGTCGATGTCACAGAGACCTTAACCTGTATGCGAAACTCCGGCATTACAAAATGTACTCACATACCAAAGTTTGCATTCCTAACTCAAGTAGTGTAGGAGATATCCTCCAGACATTTTTTCTCTATAGCTCAGGTCATGGGTCAATGGCAAGGTCACAGAGACCTGAAATTGGTATGATGTCCCGAGAAGTATGCACAAACCAAATTTTGCATTCCTACTTCAAGTAATATGGAGTATACGTTCCGGGCATGGTTTTTCTTAAACTTAGGTCAGAGGTCAATGTCACAGAGACCTAAAAATGGTATTTGACACACCGCCATCCCAAGATATACTCACAAATCAAATGTGTCATTCCTACCTCATGTAATATAGGAGATAAGCTCTGGACAAGCTGTACACGCACACAAACGGCGCTCTGGACAAGTTTGTTTCTATAACTGGGGTCAGAGGTCAAGGTCACAGTCTTGAAAATGGTACGCAACACTCCACCATCCCAAAATGTACCCACACACACCAAATTCGGTATTCCTACCTTAACCCATTCCGTCATATTGACGCTTTTGACGTCTCGGTGAAAGTCATCTGAAACCCTTGTGATAAATAGAGCTCCAGAGTACTCTGGGACAGAGGAGCAAATGCTCTAGCTACCACAATGGCCTCAAAAGTACAAAATTCTGAACTTTTCCCTTTCTCTAGTAAATGCTCCTTTTTGGTAGATTTATTCAAAGATGGTGGGCCCTAAAAATAGCCTATGAGGTATTGGGTTAAGCAGATAAAGGGTTACAGCTTAAAGCTTTGCACTTTTCAAAGTTATATTATCAATTCTATAATAAACATTGAATTGGTCTCCTCCTCATGACTATGTGTATTCGTTTTTGAACTTAATTTTAATGTAATATTTTCAAGGGAAGTTTTGCTTTGACAAAAATTGTAGGATCACATCTATATACAACGTAATTCCACACGCAAACAGAGCAGACCCTGATCAGACAGCTCCTGATCCAGGTCTGCTCTATTTGTAAAGGTGTGAAAAGTAATGGAAAGGGTTAAACCTGTTACATGTTATCATCGTGTGTCTAGACATGTAGTTGTTACATTTGCCGTGTCTGCACGGTCCCCATCTCTGACGCTTCCAGATCGTTTAAAACGCTGTTGCAGATCGATATTTGTGTTGCATGGCAGCAAAACTGTCATGCAACGTTACGAATACTTGTACCTGAACACTTCTGCCTGACGCAATCATAATAAAGCTTGAACCCGACGAAGCCGTTGTATCTTAGTTTAATCCAATGTTATATATGTGAGATTGCATGAAGTTTTAAGTAAATCGCTGACAGACAAAGACTGTTAAAAGATGTTGCTTTATTTTCACATGCAAAAAGTTGCATTATACCGATGTGTCCGTTAGTAAAATATAGCAAATACAAGAAATGTCGAAACAACATCAACAAAACGGGGTTTCCTTCACTATTAACTAGTGATTTCTAAGTTCAAAGGGGCATGAATCCCAGAAAAATTGCTGACAATATGCACATCTACATATTGTGTCCTTGCTACATGCTAGGTTTTATGAAAATCTGTTGAGCAGTTTCAGAGGAGTTACGCTTACAAGGATAGGGTCAAAAGACCTAGTGATTTCTAAGTTCAAAGGGGCATAACTCCCAGAAAATTTGCAGAAGGAAAAAGCCCTGGCAATATGCGCATCTTCATATTGTGTCCTTGCTATATACAAGGTTTTATGAAATTCTGTTAAACAGTTTGAGAGAAGTTGCGCTTACAAGGGAAGGGTCAAGAGACCTAGCGATTTCTAAGTTCAAAGGGGCATAACTCTCAGAAAAATTAGAGAAGGAGAAATCCCCAACAATATGCAGATCAACATATTGTGTCCTTGCTATATGCAAGGTTTTATGAAAATCTGAAAACCCCAGGGCCATAATTTTTATAACTTTTGTAGAGGACCTGAACATGAAGCTCTGTGCCAAATATGAAAGCTGTGAGCCTTCCAGTTTCAGAGGAGAAGATTTTCAAAGATTTCAATATTTGTTTCTATTGAAAACTGCCCACCCCTGGGGTGGGGCCAATTTTAACCTCAGGGCCATAATTTATATAACTTTTGTAGAGGACCTGAACATGAAGCTATATGCCAACTATGAAAGCTGAGAACCTTCCAGTTTCAGAGAAGAAGATTTTCAAAGATTTCACTATTGGTTTCTATTGAAAACTGCCCACCCCTGGGGCGGGGCCAATTTTGACCCCAGGGCCATAATTTATATAACTTTTGTAGAGGACCTGAACATGATGCTCTGTGCCAAATATGAAAGCTGAGAGCCTTCCAGTTTCAGAGGAGAAGATTTTTAAAGATTTCAATATTTGTTTCTACTGAAAACTGCCCACCCCTGGGGCGGGGCCAATTTTAACCCCAGGGCCATAATTTATATAACTTTTGTAGAGGACCTGAACATGATGCTATATGCCAAATATGAAAGCTATGAGCCTTCCAGTTTCAGAGGAGAAGATTTTCAAAGTATTACTATATGTTTCTATAGAAAACTTCCCACCCCTGGGGCGGGGCCAATTTTGACCCCAGGGGCATAATTTATATAACTTTTGTAGAGGACCTAAGGGTGAAGCTATGTGCCAAAGATGAAAGCTGAGAACCCTGTAGATTCAGAGGAGAAGATTTTTAAAGGTTCAAATTGTTGACGACGAACGACGCACGCCGACGGACGACGGACATCAGGCGATCACAAAAGCTCACCCTGAGCACTTTGTGCTCTGGTGAGCTAACAAGAGCATAATGATGGTAATATAGGAAAGTGGATCAAATCAGCTATGTACTGTTTATTTTAACCCTTCCCCTGTTCAATATTCATGTACAAAATAATGACATCATGCTGAATTTTTACAAATGTAAATTTTTAAAGGGATTTGTTTGGCTTTGACAAAACCTGAAGAATCAGGTTTATATCATGTCATAAGCAAACAGAGCAGACCCGGATCAGAGGACTCCTATAGGATTCATCTGATCTGGGTCTACTCTGTTTGCAAATGTGTGAAAAAGCGTCCATATAACGGAAAGGGTTAACCCTTTTACCTCATATTAATGCTATTTCCCACCTTTGCAAACAGAGTAGACCTAGATCGGATGGCTCTTGTAGGAGCTGTCTGATCTGGGTCTGCTCGGATTGCGTACAAGATGATATAGTTTTTACCATGGCCAAGTCATCCTGTGTCCTTATGTCATAAAACTTTTCAGCTGAAAAAATACCTATGAAAATACTCAAAGTAAAAGTTCTGTACTTCCAAAATTTATAATGACATGTACAGAATTGTTCTAAAATATATCAATACCTATATGATTATTTAGAAACAAATGGCAGTTTAATGCAGGTTTAAAGTAATGCTGAAAGCTCCTAATACCTGCATTAAGCTGTGAGCTTGAGAAATTGTTCAGATCAGCAATGAAATGACTCGAACTTTTGGCTAAACCCTTTCCCTGTTTAACGTTTATTCCAGATTTTATCACATCATTAATATTCATGGGCAGAATCGTCAAAATGAAACAGGGATTTTTTCACCATGGTGGAAACTATTTATGGAATTTTCAGATTTTTAAAATTCCATAAACAAACAGTGCAGACCCTGATCAGACAGCTCCATCAGGAACTGTCTGATCTGGGTCTACTCTATTTGCAAAGGGGGTGGAAAAGCTTACATGAAGGAATGGGTTATACTTATGTACTGCAAATGCAGTTGGTCAAAACCAAATTCAAATGTCCCTCTTAGTCTTACATTCTTTTCATTATGCAACACTCAAACAAAACAAACCCAACAATTCTTTTCCTTATAAGGACATGTTTAAATGCATTTGCAAACACAGTAGACCCAGATTCATACTATATGAGCCGTCTGATCAGGGTCTGCTGTTTGCTTATAAAATAATATAGATCTGACTCTACAGCTTCCATTTAGATAGAAAATTCCTTTGAACATAATTCCATTATAAACATGAAACTAGTAAATATTCATGGTATTATTTCATACATGAATATTCATGAGGTAAAGGGATAATTATGCAATATAAAACTTAATTCAAATCAAAATACACACCCCAGACTGCAATGCTTTTCATAAATCAAAACAGAAACTTTTACAGCAGTAAACTAGAGGCAAATATCAGAGCAACAGACAAACATGCAAACTCAAGTACTAAAATTGTCATTTTTCCATCATCCACCAAACCCTATGTTGTGACCGCTCTTTAGAATCGTCTCTTACTCTAAAGTGTGGTCACAGCATAGAGTTTGGTGGAGAAATAAAGAGGTTATTCTTGAAAATGTTTTAATTTACGCATCTTATCTGGACTTCTGAAATATGTGGTAATATGTATACAAAGTGTGTAGTTCTGGATGAGGTATCATTCTTCCAGTAATGTCCTACACTCCATATTCTTACTTAAAATTAACCCTTTACACCATAAAAAGGCGGGTTTTTTAATATCATTTTGCAAACAGTATAGACCCCGATCAGACAACTCTAGTAAAAGCTGTCTGATCAGGGTCTGCGTTGTTTGCACTTAGAATCATTTAAGCTCAAATTAGATTTCTTTTCATTGAAATAACAGCCAATAGGTGTATAAATACTGTGTGTATACATACCAAAACAATGCTGAGGATAATTTTTTAAAAACACATGCCAAGAGAGTGGAGCTTAAATCAACAAAATTTGTGGATTTATATTGATAATTATTAATTTTGTACCATATTTGTTAGTTGTTTTATACCTGGTTTACATGTACATTCTAGTTCAGCACCAATAGGAATTTCAGTTAATGACCATGCATGTGTGTTATCTTCTTTCTGTGGAGTAATATTCGGCAATGGCCGTACAACATCATTTCTATACCTTCCTATAAAGTCTCCAACTCGGTTGAAAAATTCTGCTTTGTACTCCCTCATGTCCTCAATTATTCCTGAACTAAAACACCTGTAGTTAACTGTCAACCACAGAAACACAAGCACTGCAGGTACAAGTCTCCCATTCTCAGCAAACAAATTTAATGGAACACTTGCAAGAAGAATGTCATTCTTATTGTCGTAAAAATGAACCATCATACTGTCTCTAGAAATTCCCAATGATGGAATCAAAGAATGAAAAGTGTTTTGGTGTAAAAAGGAAAACACAATTGTCTGAGCCCTAATTTGTCTCTCGTCTTTGGGAGAGAAGCCCCCTGATCCTTCTACCTCTGCTGAATGTTCAGATGTATCAAGTTCTAGCTCAGATGATGAATCATCTGAATTCTCTCCAAGAATGCTTACTGGTAGGATGTTTTCCATTATGATGTCAACATGACCATGCCATGCCTCTACACATCCTGCAATAACAAATAAACAAGAAATGTTGACACGACATCAATCCAGGTTTTCCTTCACTATTAACTAGTGATTTCTAAGTTCATATTGTGTAGATGCTACATACAAGGTTTTATGGATTCTGTTGAACAGTTTGAGAGGAGTTGCGATTACAAGGATAGGGTCAAAAGACCTAGTGATTTCTAAGTTCAAAGGGGCATAACTCCCAGGAAAATTGCAGAAGGAAAATTCCCCGACAATATGCACATCTACATATTGTGTTCTTAACCCTTTCCCTCATATAAACGTGTTTTCACGCATTTGCAAACAGAGTAGACCCAGATCAGATGGCTCCCAGAGGAGCCATCTGATCAGGGTCTGCTCTGTTTGCTAATAGAATTTGATAGGTACCGGTATGTTTCTTTGCTTTCTAAAATGTCTACAATGTCCCACCTTCCACATTTCTTTATAACTATTTTGTTAATGAATATTCAGTAGGTATTGCAAGTTGGCCTAAATACAGAACAGGGAAAGGGTTAATACATACAAGGTTTTATGAAATTCCTTTAAACAGTGTAAGGAGTTGCACTTACATGGATAGGGTCAAAATACCCAGTGATTTCAAAGTTCAAAGGGGCATAACTCCGAGAACAATTTCAGAAGGAAATATTCCTAACAAGCTGCACATCTACATATTGTGTCCTTCCTACATGCAAGGTTTTATGAAAATCTAATGAACGATTTCAGAGGAGTTGCGCTTACAAGATTGGCAGCCGCCCACCCTTCTGCCCGATCGCTGTACATCACCATTTCAAAAACCGTATTTTCCATGGAAAACCCGGTTTAAAAACTAGAAAACTGACTCAGTCAGAGAGGGTCCTGTAATTGAGGTACGACTAAGGTGATCTGATTAAAGCCCAAAACTATAGGCGTCTTCCTCTAATGATTAATAAACATATGCCCTTAATATGAAATCAATATGTGAAGTACTGTTTCTGTTATTGCGTCACATCAAAAGTGTTGATGGACAGACAGAAAATGTGATTCCTATAGGGCTCCTGTATTTTCAATGTAGGGCCCTAATTAACAGTTATTTAAACCCTTAACTCCATGAATATTCATGTTAGAAAAAAAATGACATCAGGATTATTAATAAGCTGAATTTTCAAAATCACATATGAACAAAGTAAATGGTGGTTATAGCAGAAACTGTAGAATTAGGTCTGTATCATGTGTCCCTTTACTGAATGAATATTCATCTATGGACAAGAGCAAGGCTATATATATGCCTCCCACCTTTTGTGGGGACAGGGAGTGGGGGGGGGGGGGGGGGTAAAAAGTACTGTATGAATATATTAACCCTTTCCCTGTTCTATATAAAGTCTAAATTTCAGTATCTACTGAATATTCATGGACAAAATAGTTATAATGAAATATGGAAGGTGGAACACTGTAGCCATTTTAGAAAGTAAAGAAACAGATCTATCAAATTCCATTAGCAAACAGAGCAGACCCTGATCAGACGGCTCCTATAGGAGCCATCTGATCTGGGTCTACTGTGTTTGCAAAGGCATACAGACAGTACAGGTACATTATTTCATAATCAAACAGATCAGATCCAGAGAAATCTGATCTGGGTGCACTCTATATCCAAGGGCACAACAAAGTGTTTCTTTGAGGTAAATAGATCCATTTGAAACTAAAACCACACGTTCGATTCACTTACCAAAACTTGTATTTCCAAAACATCCCACAAGCTCATCCTTTACTTCACAGGGACATACAAAACATTCTTCTAGTGACGATATCTTGTTTTTATTATAATGCTGATCGATAGTGTAGTTGCTTCCTATGGAAAGTTCTGACAAGAGATGCTGTACTATTAACACAGCCCATTCACGTTCATCGCCGCCTTTTTTCCTAAAGTTCTCTAACGGTTTTGGAGCTGAAGGAAGAAACAGAACACTATGTAGCGTAATCACACTTGATGTTCATCAATATCAGTGTACAGCAGAACCTGCCTTAAGTGACCATCAAAAGGAGGTCTAATTATTAGTCTGTAAGGCAGGTGGTAGCTTAATGCAGAGCAAAGGTAATGCAGAAAGCTCCTATAGAACTTTTCTGCATTACTTTAGCCTTGCATTAAGCAACCACCTGCTTGTTAAGGTTCCTATATTCAATAAGATATGTTTTATTGTAATCCTTTACCTAAAAAATATTCATTAAAAGAGAAATAATAACATCATCAATATTTTAAAGCTGAATTTTTACAATGATATATATTTTTTAGCCATTGCAGAAACTATAGAATCATATCTACACAATTCTATAAGCAAACACAACAGGTCCTGATCAGATGACACCTCTATGAGCCTTCTGATCTTGGTTAACTCTGTTTGCAAAGGTGTAAAAAGGCATATCTAAATTATCTATGGAGTAAAGGGATATTTATAGGTTGATCATTTATAATGATAGATAAATACATTATTTTAGTCATGGAAGAAACCGCAGAATCAAACCTATACAATTCTGTAAGCAAATAGAGCAGACTCTGATCAGACAACTCTTGCAGGAGCTGTCTAATCTGGGTCTACTCTATATGTTTGTAGAATTTAAAGGTGTCTCTGTCTGGTAAAGGTTTAAATAAGAGGGTCACAATGCCCGCGGTCTGATTTTCAGTCATGCTCCAAATGGCCCTTGCCATGCAATCCACCTGTATGACAAAAGTCACAAAACTTCTTTCCTAAGGATTGTTCTGAAACATGTTTTTTTTATTATTATTTTTAGTAAGGGTAATCCCAATTAACAGCTGCTTACTTGAAAGAAATTGAAATACAAACTGTTTTTCCCTCTGTTTTTAGTTACGACATTGACTCTAATCCCCGATTCCCCAAATGCATTACCAATCTTTGTTTGTGTTTAAGCTATCAATATACCAAATCTGGTCAGAATATGTCCTAATCCTAACTAACTCTATTGTACAGAAGCATTTTTCTATTTTAATATACCTGCCACCTTGACCTTTACCCCCTGCAATCCCAAAACTTTGTTCACATGTTACAAGCTACATTTACATCAAGTTTGGTAACTAAATATTCTTCTTAACTTGAAAATTATCATCTGGAATTATTTTCCTAGTAAGAGTGACCTTGACCCCAGGCACCCCATATTTCCTACTTTTATATCAATGTAAGCTATCTGTAAACAAAATTTGGTTAAAAAAGATCAAAGATCATTCTTAACTCAAGTTGCCGTTTTGACCCCCCCCCCCCCCCCCCCCCCCCACACACACACACACACACCCTTCCCCTCTTGTTATCCAAACCCCTGTGGCCTCATACTAACACTTCTGTCAAAGTCACTTTTTGAAATCATTGTGATAAACAGAGCATTTGCTTTATACCATAATGCTGTCTCTACCAATTTTTGCTCTATTTATCACAATGGTTTAAAAAGTATTGATATCCCCTGCCAAACAAGCACTGGCCTCAGATATTGACCAGATGGACAGAAATGTAAAAAGTTTTTTTTTTAAAAAATAACTCTGGTGTTCCCAGGTAAAAGTGAGTGATACTTGCAGGGTCACGTGTATTTATAGTACTACCAAACATTTGCATGTGCCACTGAAAAATTGTAGACAGTTTCTATGGCTCTGGACAAACATTTAAAGGACCATAACTCTGCCATTCCAAATGTGAATAGTACCTTCAGGGCTGCAATGCTACTTAACATTTACACAATGTTTCATAGGAAAGCTACAGTTTCTGAAACAGAGATGGCTCCAGACAGAAAAAAGTCACATTTTGATAATCAAGGGGCCATAACTCTGGTTTTCCAATCTCCATATAAATGATGATCATGATACTTGCAGGGTCGCATATATGTAATGTCATTATGCTATTTAACATTTTCACAAAATTTCATAGAAAAATACCAAACAGTTTCTAAGATACAGCTCTAGATCAACAGACAAAAATATTGTTTTTGGCAAACACTGAAACAGTTAAATGGTCATAACTCTGGTGTTCCAATGTCAATAGCTCAGTTTGAATAATACTTACAGTGTTGCATACCATTATGATGCTGAACATTTACACAAAGTTACATAGAAAATATCCAAACAAATTCTGCGGAATGTCTCCAGAGATGCAAAAACATATTTTTGACAATGGGTCATAACTCTTACGTCCTAATGTTTCGAGGTCATGCAGTCCCCACTCTATAAACATATAAAACATCTATAAAACTTCTTTTCATTTTTAATGATCTGTAGACTGACAATCCTCCGACTTCGGAGGGGGTAACAAATATATACACGAATTTAAGAGTGGGACGATTATACTAACTTGAAAACTTGGAAGATGCTAGAAACTTCAAAAGTTTCCCCAGTGCCTTCCTTGCCCCAGTATCTTCAGGTATGTTCACTGTATCCTGTGTAGCACTGTTAAGGTATTGCTCCAAAAAATATACTCCTTTCAGAAAAACGCAGCCAACCGTGTATGCTCTTGGTAAATTCGTTTCAGGTGACGGATACAATTTCACGTCACAAGTTGCGCGACTGAAACACGTTTTAGAACAGGCGTTTGTACATGTTATTTTAAGTATGCCTAATTTCATTTGTTCATAGCCTTGTTTTATCATAGTATACGCATGTGTCAGTGTCTTTATATTCTGAGGATCCCGAAGGAAGTCTGTAAAAATCTGCATATCATCCATCCTCTTCTTGTATGGTGGTTCCGCCATGATTTCAAAAGTCCTCAAAGTGATCTCCCTTGACACTACCTTAGGGGAGATAACTGCGTTGGAGGTTGTCACAGAGAACCAGGGTATAAAACTTGATCTCTTATGGCCACCGACCCTGACTGGACATTGCAGGAGCACTCCAGGGAATTAATAATGTATGAAGGGGTGGGGTGGGGGTCACTTCTGAAGGAGCTTTGAGAATGACCGAATCTTCTGTAGGCTGGATTACGGCAGCTGGATTACGGCACTGTAGGGCAGTTCAATTTCTATGACTAGCATGCATCTGGTGACAAAGATCAGTTCCCTTCCGGTTTCTAAAGTAAACAATTTTTAATAAAGATTTCTTTGATTTCTTGGCACATTTGCAAAACACGCGTGAGGTATGTTCATTCTCCAAAGCATTTAATATATTGCAAACAGGAAGAACTACAGAAATTTACCAGGCGGCAATGTGACTGGATGAATCACGAACGAACTGATAAGACTTATTGATCCGTGTCTGCCAGGCAGCAGAAATGGTTGTCTAAGTGACATTTTAACTTTAACGCGGTTACAATCAGAAATGGAATTTGTTTAAGCGACGAGTCTTTTCAATGATGTCTAGGAAAGGAAAGAAAGGAAATGGAGTTGATAAAGTTACCCAGACCACACAAGACCTTCAGGATCTGGAGTCTAGGTGAGGAACCACAAAAAAAAAAGAATAAAAAAAAGAGTTGTTAATAGTAAACAGATGAAAACTTAATTTTTATATGATAAGAGAAACCTTTTCACAATTTTGCAAACACAGCAGATCCAGCATACAACTCCAGTATGAGCTGTCTGATCATGGTCTGCTCATTTTGGAATTATAAAGATCGGATTCTTATCCGGCATATGATCATTACATTTGAAGGCGTGTCATTATAAACAGAAGAGAAGAGTAAGAATCAAGAGTTTTGCCAGGGTCAAAACCAGTTGGGTTAGAGACTTAGAGTCACCAAATTTCACAGGAATGTTCACCAGCATGAGTTGTTGTGCACCTGGGTTTTTTGAATCGTCTCCCCTGATAACTTTGGAGTTATTGCCCCTGATGACTTAAAATTAGAAAAACTTTGTGTCACGCGTATCTCTGAAACCGCTAGTACTAGAGCCACCAAACTTCACAGGAATGTTCACCAGCACAAATTGTTGTGCACCTGGGTTTTTTAAATTGTCTCCCTCTGATAATAGTTGAGTAACTGCCCCTGATATGAACACTTAAATTTATACAAACATTGTGTCGCGCGTATCTCTGAAACCAGTTGGGCTAGAGTCACCAAACTTCACAGGAATGTTCACCAGCATGAGTTGTTGTGCACCTGGTTTTTTTTAATTGTCTCCCCATATAACTTTGGAGTTATTGCCCCTGATGACTTAAAATTAGAAAAACGTGTCATGCGTATCTCTGAAACCACTAGTACTCGAGCCACCAAACTTCACAGGAATGTTCATCAGCACGAATTGTTGTGCACCTGGGTTTTTTAAATTGTCTCCCTCTGATAATAGTTGAGTTACTGCCCCTGATACATGAACACTTAAATTTATACAAACATTGTGTCGCGCGCATCTCTGAAACCAGTTGGGCTAGAGTCACCAAACTTCACAGGAATGTTCACCAGCATGAGTTGTTGTGCACCTGGTTTTTTTTAATTGTCTCCCCCTGATAACTTTGAAGTTACTGCCCCTGGTAACTTAAAATTAGACAAACTTTACTTAGTGCCATGCATATCTCTGAAACCACAAGGGCTAGAGTCACCAAACTTCACAGGAATGTTGACCAGCATGAGTTGTTGTGCACCTGGGTTTTTTGAAATTTCCCACCACGATAACTTTGGAGTTATTGCCCCTGATATGATTACTTAAAATTAGAAAAACTTTGCGTCATGCATATCTTAAAAACCACTAGGGCTAAAGTTACCAAACTTCACAGGAATGTTGACAAGCATGAGTTGTGCACCTGGGTTTTTTGAATTGTCTCCCCCTGATAATCACTGAGTTATTGCCCCTGATATGATAACTTAAAATTAGAGAAACTTTGTGGTGCATGTATCTCTGAAACCAGTAGGGCTAGAGTCACCAAACTTCACAGGAATGTTCACCAGCATGAGTTATTGTGCATCTGTTTTTTTAATTGTCTCCCCTTGATAACTTTGGGAGTTACTGCCCCTTATGACTTAAAATAAGAGAAACTTTACTTTGTGTCACGCGTATCTCTGAAACCACTAGTACTAGAGTCACCAAACTTCATAGGAATGTTGACCAGCATCATGCATGTGTTGTTGTGTACCTGGGATTTTTGAATTGTCTCCCCCTGATAATGAGTTATTACCCCAGATGACTTAAAATTAGACCCTGATAAGTTTGGAGTTATGGACATTACACTTGTGTATTGGAAAGAGGATGGGAGGGGGAGACATCTGTTTTTGTGACAAAAACAAACCTCTGGGTTTTTTTGCACCCGTCTCCATCTTCTGAAATTTATAAAATTTACCATTGTCTATATCTATCCGTAATTTACTTTTTGTGTTTTGCAGAACTTCAAAAGTTTTTACTTGGAATCATTAAATATCATAATTATTTGAATTTGCACTAGAGTGCAATAAGTCATAAGTCATATCCAGAGGTCCAGATAAGATGCGTAAAATTAAACATTTTCAAGAAAAGCTCCTTTATTTTTCCACCAAAACCTATACTGTGACCACAGTATAAGGTATGGCTGAGAAATTACGGTTTTAGTATTTGGGTATGCACCGTTAGCTGTAGCTCTGGTCATATCACAGAACATATGATAACTATATAATTGTATAGTTATATGTAAGTGGGAATATCGGTGTCTTATGGACTCATCTCTAATTTATCTTTATAACATACAGGGGTCAGCCCTATGTCAAACCTTTGAATCCAACATGTTGCACACCATCAAAAAGGTTCTGGTAGCTTACAGTTTATAATAATTCACAAAGGTTAAAACTTTTTTACACCTTTGCAATTGCAGTAGACCCAGATCAGATGACTCCTGTACAACCTAACTGATTAAGTTATGCTGTGTTTGCTTATGAAATTAAATATATGCAACTGCATTTAAATTACCAATGAATACCTAAATCCATGTGTACATTATATGCCTTCATAAAAATTCAGCCAATAAATATTCATGATGTCATTATTTCTTACATGAATATTCAACAGGGTAATGGCTAAGGAAAGAGTACCATTAGCTTTATGTTATCTGCACAATCATCTAATTAACTGTCGACTTACCTCTTTACTCCATAAATACGCTTTTTACACCTTTGCAAAGTAGACCCAGACCAGACTGCTCCTGTAGGAGTTTTCTTAACAGAGCCTGCTCTGTTTACTTATGAAACTATATAGATATGATTCTGCAGTTTCTATTTTGGCCAAAGAGTCATGTATTCATGCACCATTATAAAAAATTAATCTTAATTTAATACCAAAACATCCTGTGTACATATATTATGCCATTAAAAACTGCTGCTTATAAATATTGATATAATCGTTATTTTCTTACATGAATACTCAACAGGGAAAAGGATATCTTGTGCCATTTACCAGTATTAGAATTTCTAAATATTCCAGCATCAGAATTCCGTGGTAAAATGTATTTTTTTTTTCCAGATTCTTTGAAGCTATAAAGAATAATGATACAGAGACAGTCTCTGCCTTGTTGGAAAATAAGCGTTTCAAGAGCTATGTGGAAGGAGCAGATAAGCTGTCACTTGCTTTTGTTCAGGTCATCTTGCTTAACAGTGTCCAGCTTCTGAAAGTCTTAGTCAGGCATGGAATAGATGTCAAGAGCACAGATTGCATGTTTGAGGAGAATGGTATCATGCATGCATCACGGTATGGTCACAAGGAAATACTGGAGTATTTGTTGTCCTGTGGGGTGAACATAAATCACCAGAGTGAAAATGGCTCAACTGCAGTACATGTTGCCGTGGAAAATCAGTATCACAACTGTTTGGAGATACTGGTTATGTATAAAGGGGTGGACTTAAATATACAAGACTGCAGTGGGTATAGTCCCTTACTTTGGTCATCAAAGTTAAGAGACTGGCGAGCTATGCAAATATTGATTGCTGCAGGATGTAATGTAGAAAGCAAAGATTTCTGTAAAGGCATAAATGCTCTTCATGTTTGTGTTGACAATGAAAGAGCGTTCTGGAAGGGAAGGCAAGCTACATCTGACGATATAATTAAATGTATTGATGTATTGGTAGAGGCTGGAATTGACATAAACAAAGGTGATGTTTATGGCAACACACCACTCATCTATGCAGTGAAGTCAAATAATTTACATGCAATGAAGCACCTGTTAAAACTGAACTGTGATGTGCAGTGCATTTCCACTAGCAATAACAACTTCCAACCATTGCCATTTGTTTTTACAGCAGATGTAATAGGAGCAGATATCACTTTACAACCTCTGTATATAGCAATATCAAAACTGCGTTTACGATCAGTTCAGATTTTGTGTACGGCAGGGACAGATTATTACCGACTGGCCAGAGAACCAGCTATACTAGATTTTTGCAGAGAACGGTCCCCAGCTTTATATGACTGGCTACAATTAGCATTATCAACACCAAAATCATTAAAACTGTGGAGCAGAGAGGCTGTGAAAAGATATTTGGGAAGAAACATTGTAAAACAAATACAAAGAACTGGACTTCCTGCAAGTCTACAAAGTTTTGTACGCCTCAGTGATGTTGATGAAATGTGAGAAATATCAGAACTGTTGATAAGAGGAGTACTGATAAATATTAATATATAAGAAATAATTGATGTGCAGAGCTACAGATAAAGGTGCCTACCTAAATATTGTAATCATCATTTCTCCACAAAACCCTTTACTGTGGCCACTCTTTAGAATCATCTCAAAGAGACGATTCTAAAGAGTGGTCACAGTATTATAGGGTTTGTTGGAGAAATAAAGGAGCTATTGTTGAAAATGTTTAAATTTAGGTGTCTTATCTGGACCTCTGACATCAAGAAAATCTATAAGGTGTATATTTATAATGATATATGAACATAAGGCGTTTTGTTTATGGTAGTCAGATCATACAGATCTGTATATAATTCCATAACGAGGGCTTGGTGCAAACTATTCTAACTCCTCCACAAAGTGAAGGAGTTAGAATAGTTTTGCACCAAGCCCTCGATAAGCAAACAGAGAAGACCCTGATCAGACTGCTCTTACAGGATCTACCGTACTCTGTTTGCATAGGTATCAAATGCTGAGTACTGATCCATTTGATGCTTTACTTCATGAAAATTCATGTAAGAAATCATGTTAATTTGATAAACTTTTATTTAATAGCATATGAACACAGGAATGTTTGGCCTTTGCAGACACTAAAATTATATCTACATGTATATAATTCCATAAAAATAAGGCAGACCCTGATCAGAGAGCTCCTACAGGAGATCTGGGAATACTAAGGGGCTGATAGGCCTATATATGGAGTAAATGGTTAGGAGTATCAACAAGATAGCATTGGACTGAAAAGTATACTTTAAAGGACAATAGATGAAGATGCATATATTTCAAATAATAAAATTGTAATTTCTCCATAAGTTAACCCCTTTGTTGTTACTTCTCTTTAGAATTGTCCCGAAGAGATGATTCTAAAGAGTGGTCATAACTTAACATAGGGTTTTGAGGAGGTATAAAGGAGCTATTCTTGAATATTTTAATTCTTATATCTCACCATGACCTCTGATATCGAGGTATTTCTAAATGGAGTAAAGGGTTATATCCTCTTTGCAAATAGAGATTGTAGGGTAGACTCAGGGTCTGCTCCATTTTCTTATATTATTCCATAAGCAAACAGGAAAGACCCTGTAGAAGCTGTCTGATCTGGGTCTACTCCATTTGCAAAGACATATTTATGGAGTAAAGGGGTAACCTCTTTGCAAATAGAGATTATAGAGTAGGCTCAGAGTCTGCCTTGTTTTTAGCTCACCTGGCACAAAGTTGTAGTCTGAAACCATTGTGATAAATAGAGCATTTGCTCCTATAGGAGCAATGCTCTATTTATCACAATGGTTTCAAGAAGTGGTTATTACAGAGACGTAGAAAGGTGTATTTATGGAGGAAAGGGTTAAATTATATAACTGATTCATTGCCAACATTGTCTGTGTTCATGTTTCATGATAGAAAATAATCTAATTGATGTTCATGATATCATTAGTTCTTGCATGAATATTTCAACAGGGAAAGGGTAAATTGATGAACTTTAGTTAAAACAGTTTAGATCCATTATATTTAAGGGGTTAATTAGGGGTTAATTATGCACATAAAGATTTGAAGTGGCCTGGATCAGTGATCTGTGTCTATATTGTTTGCATATACAATTAGATACATTTTGCAATAGAAAGATTTAACAGGCAGTCATTTTAAAGACTCTTATGTGCTTCAAATTGTTCTTGTTCTTTAAAAACAATTGGTTTCATTATAAAGAAAGAAGACAAATAATTAGTGTAATTCTGCATACTTGCTGCAGATGTATGACAACCTATACAAACAGTTTGGATTCAGATGAGATGCCGAGTAACTCAGCATCTCGTCAGCTTTTGAACAAAAAAACAAGAGTGTTCAAAGGAACACATGTGTCATGAGCAGGTGACACAAAAACTGTTAATCCGCTAAAGTGCGAACATCAGAACAAAGGGGAATTAACTCAAAAAGTATTGCATGCTGAGTGACGAACCTTAGTTACATCAATGGTCCTCAGTGAGAGGAAGACACATGTGAAATTTGAAAACTCTTAAATGATTATACCTCCTGTGATACCTTCTGTGATGTTGGGAAATCTTCTTAAGCCCCAAAGGCTTGTCGTTCCCCTCTATACTTGTAGTTTGTCTTCCGGTTTCAGATGGATTAAAAGGTGTAGTTCTAGGACTGGTCGGCCCGGTGTCAGGATAATGTGACTGGGTGGGATGCCCTTGCCATGTGCCCGCGGCAGGGGTATTTCAGTGAGGCAGCACTATAACTTGTCTCATGCGGGCGCCGTCTGCAAATAACTGAAATACTGTTGGTCGGACGTTAAACCCAACTCACTCAGATGGCTTTGTTCTTAATAAATTGTAGATATATCGAACCTGATAAACTTCCATTTCTGATCTTTATCCAAAAGCTTCTTGAACAAGTCCACATCTTTTGCCGACACTATGACACTATCAAGGTTGTTCCAATCATTGACAGCACGATGGGAAAATGAGTTTTGTCGAATACTTCTTGTAGCTCTTGGTTTCTGGATTTTAAAAGGATGTTGTCTCAGGTCATGCGGTGTTGAAGCAAGAGTGAAAAACTCTTGTAGTCAAAGTCAAGTAAGTTGTGCAACAGTTTGTACATGATGATAAGATCACCACGTCTTCTTCTATACTCCAGGGTGGGCAAGTTTAAGGTCCTAAGTCTGTCCTCGTACGACATTTCTTTTAATTCTGGTACAAGTTTTGTGGCACGTCTTTGAACATTTTCAACAGCTTGCTTGTTTTTCTTGGTAACAGGGTTGTAGATGGAATTTCCATAGTCAAGATGAGGTCGGATCAAAGATTTGTATAAACAAAGAAACTGGTTGCTATCCATGTATGTGAAAGTCCTTCTCACCAGGCCGACTAGACTGTTAGCCTTATTTACAGCAATACTGATGTGTTTTTCATATGACAGAGTATTTTGAAAGTGTATTCCAAGATCTTTCTCTGATACTACTTCAGCAATGTCACATTTTACACCATCTTTATCAAGCATACTGTAGTGGGAATCAAGCTGTGGTCTTCCAAAGGTAATTGTTTTGCACTTTTGGGCATTGAACCATAGTAACCAGTCATTACTCCACCGACCGAGTGCATCAATGTCACGCTGTAGACTGTCAATGTCATTCTGCACTTTTATTACTCTGTAGATCTTGGTATCGTCTGCGAACAACTGACAAACACTTTGTACAACTTGCGGAAGGTCGTTGATGTACAAAATGAAGAGAAGTGGCCCCAATACACTGCCTTGAGGTACGCCAGATCTAACGTCAGTCCACCCCGAATGACTACCATTTATCACAACCCTCTGTTTTCTATTCTCAAGAAAGCTCTTTATCCAAGATGCAAGATTTCCTTTGATACCATATGAGTCTAGCTTTAAAAGAAGGCGCTGATGAGGCACAGTATCAAAAGCCTTGGCAAAGTCAAAATACACATTGTCAACTTGTTGATTTTCTTCCAAGGCAGTTGTCCAGTCTTCAAGCACATTTAAAAGCTGCAATATGGTGCTCCTGTTATCTCGGAACCCGTACTGTTTATCTGATAACAAGTCATGCTTTTTCAAATGGTCAAACACTGTCTTCTTTACATTCTTTTCTAGGAGCTTACAAATAATTGAGGTCAGTGACACAGGTCGATAGTTCCCAGGTTCAGATTTAGAGCCCTTTTTAGCTCACCAGAGCACAAAGTGCTCAGGGTGAGCTTTTGTGATCGCCTGATGTCCGTCGTCTGTCGGCGTTTGTCGTGCGTCGTGCGTCGTGTGTCGTGCGTCGTCAACAATTTGAACTTTAAAAGTCTTCTCCTCTGAATCTACAGGGTTCTCAGCTTTCATCTTTGGCACATAGCATCACCTATAGGTCCTCTACAAAAGTTATATAAATTATGTCCCTGGAGTCAAAATTGGCCCCGCCACGGTCCCAGGGGTGGCCAGTTTTTTCTAGCTGACTGTTGTTTTCTGTACAAGTAGCAGAATGCTGGGCTCACTTAGGTTAGGCATGGGGAAAACTTCAAAAATCTTCTTGTCAAAAACTACATGTCACAGAGCTTAGATATTTGGTGTATATATTTACTTAGTATACCTTATTGACATTGGTAAATATCATAGTTCTGAGGTTAAAATTGGCCCTGACCTGTTGGTTATACTTTAAAATATTATTTTACACTATAAAGGTTCCTCTGAACTAGAGGGATTGAGGTCACTCCATCTGTGTTGCATAATCACTGAATAGGTCAAGTTCCTGGTCAAAATTCTATCATGTTGTCTGCTTCAGAATTAGTCTCTGTTTGTTCACAGTTTCAACTCATTCCCTCATAGGATATTTTCAGAATCTGCCTCGTGAAAAATTTCAGAATTGTGTAGATTTGAAACCATTGTGATAAATAGAGCATTTACTCCTATGGAGAAAATGCTCTATTTATCACAATGGTTTCATAAAGTGACTATTATACCTCTTTGAATAAATCTACTGATAAGGAGCATTAATTAGAGAAAAGGAAAATTTCAGAATTGTGTAGATTTGAAACCATGGTGATAAATAGAGCATTTAAGCCTATGGAGCAAATGTTCTATTTATCACAAAGGCTTTTTTCAGATCCTACCTCTTTGAATAAATCTACTGATAAGGAGCATTAATTATAGAAAAGGAAAATTTCAGAATTGTGTAGATTTGACACCATTGTGAAAAATAGAACATTTACTCCTATGGAGCTTTTGCTCTATTTATCACAATGGTTAGCAAATGCTCTATTTATCACAAAGGCTTTTTTCAGATCCTACCTCTTTGAATAAATCTACTGATAAGGAAAATTTCAGAATTGTATAGATTTCAAACCATTGTGATAAATAGAGCATTTGCTCTATAGGAGTAAATTAACTCATATACAAACCACATATAAAGTTACATACCGGTCTGTGTCAGATCAGAATTCAAACTGTGTGCTAATTTTGGTCAAGTCATGCTAAGCAGTGATAGGGTTGTCATCTGTTAGAAATGTTGTCTGCTTATTCAAAGAGGTAAATCTGGGTCTACTCTATTTTGCAAATGCGTGAAAACATGTTTATATGAGGAAAAGGGTTAATTAGAGAAAAGGAAAATTTCAGAATTGTTCAGATTTGAAACCATTGTGATAAATAGTGCATTTACTCCTATGGAGCAAATGCTCTATTTATCACAAAGGCAAATGCTCTATTTATCACAATGGTTTCATAAAGTGACTATTATACCTCTTTGAATAAATCTACTGATAAGGAGCATTAATTAGAGAAAAGGAAAATTTCAGAATTGTGTAGATTTGAAACCATTGTGATAAATAGAGCATTTACTCCTATGGAGCAAATGCTCTATTAATCACAAAGGCTTTTTTCAGATCCTACCGCTTTGAATAAATCTACTGATAAGGAGCATTAATTATAGAAAAGGAAAATTTCAGAATTGTGTAGATTTGAAACCTTTATGATAAATAGAACATTTAAGTCCTGCTAAGCTGTGATAGGGTTGTCATCTGTTAGAAATGTTGTCTGCTTATTCAAAGAGGTAAATCTGGGTCTACTCTGTTTGCAAATGCGTGAAAACATGTTTATATGAGGAAAAGGGTTAATTAGAGAAAAGGAAAATTTCAGAATTGTGTAGATTTGAAACCATTGTGATAAATAGTGCATTTACTCTTATGGAGCAAATGCTCTATTTATCACTAAGGCAAATGCTCTATTTATCACAATGGTTATTATCACCAGTTATTGTTAACAAGTTTTACTTTTCCATTTCCATAACAATTCCGTTTGTATAAATTGTTGAAATCGCGATTTTTATACAATTTCTGCTTTGAAACAATCATCAGTACTCTAATTCTGAAGGGGTTCGAAACGTTCAGGTGTGAACTGGTTTTGTTACGAAACGTGCTCTACAAGAGTTGTCGTTCGTTTCTAAATACGCAATATATCAAGGAGTTGTTAGGTTATGCGTAGTAATATGTAATGGAAAATGAAACTTTTCCACATATTTTTTGTGCGATATATTATGCTTTCCAAGTTAACGGTCGGTAAACGTTCGGTATTGGACTTAGAAAATATTTATAATAAAGCAAATCATCCCAGAAAGCTTGCCATTATAATTAAACAGAGAAAGGGTCAAATAACACCCCACAAAACAGGTGTCCAGTTTTGTTTAGAAACATACATGTAGTTGAAACTTTAAAAATCTTTCCCTCTGGTGAGCGATTTCAGGGCCATCATGGCCCTCTTGTTATATATACATGTTACATTGGCTTTTCTCCAATCATCTGGTATAGTTCCTTCTTGCATTGACTTTATAAATAACTGTGATAATGGGATATATAACTTATTTGCACATTCTTTGAAGAACATTGGATGACACTCATCTGGCCCACACGATTTTGTGAAATACAAGGATTTCAATTGTTTCAATATAACTTCAGGCTTTATAGTCACTAGTCTTCATCATTCACTTTCATCTTGAAATTTGGCATACACGTTGTGTCCTCATCAGTGAATACAGAGGCAAAGAAATTGTTCATCAACTCTGCTTTATCTAAGTCATCTGTGATCACGTCGCCCGTCTCATTCTTAAGATCATTAACGCCACTCCTAGTCTTCGTTTGCTCGCGCACATATCCCCAAAAAGACTTCGGATTTGTTTTAGCATTCTCTGCAATTAACTTTCCATGCTTTTTCTTGGAGTAATGCACTGCTTTAGACGCTTTGTTCCTTAGTTTACAATATGCTTGATAATCACTGTAGCTACGGCTAAAGGTAAAGCGCTTCCAAGCATGATATTTCTTTTTGACAGCTCTTACACAGTAATGGTCCATCCATTTAGGCTTACAATTTGCAGTTTTACTTTTCTTCACAGGTATAAAGTGCTCAATACAATAATTTATATGATGCAATATGTAGGTCCACGAGTCATTCACATTTTTACTCTCAATATTGGTCCAGTCAACTTTCCCAAAATACTCTCTACATGCATTATAATCTCCCTTGAAAAAGTTTGCTCTCTCACCTTTGCTTGTGTTGAAATTTAAGTTACACACTATTTCAAACGTTATTCCTATGTGATCACTAGCACCAAGTTTGTCTCTATACAGTATATTTTCAATAAGTTCTTCTTCATTAGATATGATTAAATCTAGTAGACTAGGATTTTGACCAAATCTAAATCTTGTATTTTCAGTCACATGCTGATACATAAAATTGTCACGCAAGAGTTCAATGAATTTGTATGAAATATGGTTTTCACTGTGAACCGTAGTCAAATTATTCCAGTCTATTCCTGGGAAATTGAAATCTCCAACAATTACAACCTTCTTATAAGACTTAATGTAATCAGACTTGAGAAGTTCTAACAAAAGTTCCTGATTTTCACTACTGCTATTTGGACTCTTGTAAATCCCTCCAATAAGTACTTTTTCATGCTTACTTATACGCAGCTCACACCATGTAGATTCTCTGAAATTTGTATTGTTCAAAATATCGCAACTGTCGGCAGGAATAGTCTCTTTCACATAAACAGCAAGCCCTCGACAATTCTCAACAATATTACCCATAAAGCAGTTGTAGCCATTCAGTTTATATTCATTGCAATGTACTAACTTGGCATTAATACAGTTTTTAGGGAAAACTTCAGAGACAACAATAATATCTGTATTATAAAGTGTTACATGAACTTTCAATTCAGCTATCTTATTTAATACACTATCAGCATTCAGTAATACACCTTTAAATTGTCCGTCTCAGCCTGCACACTTGCGTTTGACTCTGTGTAATCTGAACTAGTTGTAGAAACATTTGAAACATTAAAACTAGTTGAACTAGAACTATCATCTGAACTAACATATGTACAGTTATCAGCATCATCTATGCTATTGTTGAAAAGTGTCCTCGCCGCCACCCCCACCTGCGGCCCCACCCGTCGCCTGCTGTCTTGTGTAGTCGTGCTCGTTCCTTCTTGGATTGACATTGACCTGAATTCTTCCCATCTTAATGAACAGTCCAGTTTCTCCTTCTCTCTCGCGTCTGCGTTTTCTTCCCTCAACCTGAAGGCTTGCAAGCGTTGGTTCTTTGTTAAATCCGGAGTAATGTACACATTGGAGTACTCTGTATCCTTCTTCAACTTTTTTGATGCCTCTAGTACTGCTCTCTTGCTTGCAAAGTCTTTCACAACAAATCTAACAAGACGGGGTCTGGTCTCGGACGGTTCTCCTAGCCTCTCACAACTTTCAATCTCAACGTCAATGAAGTTTGTCATTAACTAAACGTTTTACCCTCCGGCCATCATCTTCTCCTGCTTCACATTCGGGAAGGGCTTGCACGATCAAATTCAATTTTCTCCTATCGATTTCTCTTTCCTCAGTAAGGGCTCTCTGTACTGCTTCCTGTACTGCACCCTCCTTGCTCTTCATTGACAACTTCATGACTGTTATTGTCTTCTTTTGAACGGCCCGACACTAATCCATCAAGTTTCTCCTCAAGCTGAGTGATTTTTTCTTGGAGCTGGGACAAAGTGACTAGAATCTTTTTAATCCCTGGCAGTGCGATCTTACAGTTTGGACAGGTCCAAATAAAAATGCTCTCATCCACAGCAATCTCATCAAAGGCTGAGGGCTTGACCTTGGAACATTTCAAACAGTACCAAGAATTGCAGACATCACACTCAACTTTGCTCTTTTCAAGGTTGATCTTGCAGATGGTGCAGCTTGACTTTGTTGTCTTGTTGGGAGTGGATGCACCATGTGGCTTTGGCACACCGTCATGCTTTTGTGAATTCCTCGTCATATTTTCAAAGTCAAAATATGTGATCTAAATCAATATTTAGCAAATAAATAGTCCAACACTTTGATAAAGTGTTATGTAGTTTAGTGTTTGTGAATACTCTACACCCTTGATTTCTTTCGATTTCATTTCAAATAAAAATTCTTCTGCTGTAGCCATTGAAACCGGAACCGGAAGAGTTTCTTTGTTTATACAAATCTTTGATCCGACCTCATCTTGACTATGGAAATTTACATGTAGTTTAGAAATGAGGTGACACAAAAATGGAGAAAAATCCATGTTAGTGGTTTGTAGCAGACAAATCTTGTAGAGGACAATAATGTGCAATAGTTTATATCAGTATGATTAACAGGTCACCAATGTGTTAAATAAATAAGTGATGTTGAGGGGGAAAATACAATGAAATTGATAACAATTAAAAAACGTTTAATCTTCAAATGTCGGCTATATCTGAAATAGTCTGTTACAATGCTGATAGTGATTTTTTTTTAACACTTTACTCGATATGACATCATGAATATTGATAAGATTTTATATAATCCCCTCTCCTTTGTTTTCTTTTGACATGATACACACCTGGTTCTACAGTTTTTGTAAAAAGAAAACATTTCCTTGAAAAGTTTACAGTTTAAAAAAAAATTAATTAATAAATATTCATGATGTCACTATTTCTTACATGAATATTGGACAGGGAAAGGGTTAACGTAATATCTCTGACAGCAGGTTCCATAGTGTTTAACTGTATTTTGGAAGAAAACAGATGACAATTTTTCTGCGAATGACAATTGAAGCATACAATGAGTTAATAAATTGCAAAGTAAGACATATACTTTTTAAAGTTGTCAATATACCTTCAACTACACAAACATGCCAGAAATATATTCGCAAATTTTATCCTCATATTCCTCTGCAAATCCCGTCTGATCAGGATATGCTCTGTTTGCTTATGAAATGATATAGATGTGATAAATAGAGGATCTGTCACGAGTTGTCTTTTAAGATCACATGTTCCTAAATGAGCCTTAGAAAACGTTATTAAGCGAGCCTTTGGCGAGTTTAATAACATTTTCTTGGTGAGGTTAGGAATATGTGATCTTAAAAGACAACGAGCATCAGATTCTTTTCTCACATAACTAAAATAGTGTATTTTCGCTGTTTTAATGACATGTAAACATCGGTTTCCATGGTTTGACCAGCTATTCTAACCCAGAGATAAGGGGAGTTATGTGAGAAATCATATTCTGTACTTTCAGCCTGAGCCTGAATTTTTTGCTTTGACAAAAACTGTATAATTAAATCTACATGTATATGATTTCAAAAGCAAAAAGCAGACCCTGATCAGATTGCTCTTATAGGAAGTGACTGATCTAGGTCTACTCAGTTTGCAAATGTGTGAAAAGGTGTTTATATGGGGGAAAGGGTTAACCCATATCTTCATATAAATGCTTATTCACACCTTTGCAAACAGGTTAGACCTAGATCAGACGACTCTTCAGAACCCATCTAATCAGGGTCTGCTCTGTTTGCTTATGAAGCTGAATATGTCTGATTTTACAGTCTCAGCCAAAGGAAAAAAATCATTTGATCATATTATACCATTGTAAACCTAATAAATATTCATGATGTCATTTTTTCTTACATGAATATTGAACAGGGCTAACTGTATGGGGAAATTCATGGTAACCAGGCAAACATTTTGGGATTAACCCATTCCCCCATAGGCTATTTTTAGACCCAACCTCTGTGGAGTGTGAATAAATCTACCAAAAAAGAGCATTTACTAGAAAAAGGGAAATTTTAGAAGTTTGTAGTTTTTAAACCATTGTTATAAATAGAGCACCTACAGTCCAAATGCTCTATTTATCACAATGGTTTCAAAAAGTGACTTTTACAGAGGTGTCAGAAGGAGTCAATATGAGGGAATGGGTTAAGATGAGATGTCAAACAAGTTGGTATCTAATCAAGAACTTAATTGTTTGACACTGTCTGTGGTTTTGAAAAGAAATTATTCATCTGGGTCCATGCTTATAAAGCTTTTAGTTGAGTCTGAGTTCCGTTCTCAAGCTTTTGATTGGTCAGATTTGAGTTCTCAAGCTTTTGATTGGTCAGATTTGAGCCAGAGGCTCAAATCTGACCAATCAAAAGCTTGAGAACGATCTCAGACTCAACTAAACGTTTTATAAGCATGGACCCTGGAATTGGAGCAGACAGCTATATTGCCACATATTATTAAGCCTGTACTTCATGAATATTCATGGCAAACTTCACCTATTATGAACATTAAGAAGACAGCAATACTACTACATGTACATGCATTGTATTATTAACCCTTTCCCTCACATAAGCGCTTTTTCACACCTTTGCAAACAGTGTAGACCCTGATCAGACGGCTCCTATACCAGAAGATGTCTTATCAGGGTCTGCTCTGTTTGTTTTTGACATGATATAGATCTGATTCTATAGTTTTTGTCAAAGCCAAACATTCCCATGAAAAGTTCACATTGTAAAATATCAGCTAATAAATATTCATGTTGCTATTTCTTACATGAATACTGAACAGGGGAATGGTTAAGCCTTTTACTTCATGAATATTCATGGAAGACTCCACCCATAACAGAGTCGACCATGATCAGACAGCACTGACAGGAGCTCTCTAATCTGGGTCTTTTTGGACCCAACCTTTTTGTATTAATCTACTGAAAAGGAGCATTAACTAGAGAAAAGGAAAACTTAAGAATTTTATAGTTTGAAACCATTGTGATAAATAGAGCATTTGTTCCTATAGGAGCAAATGCTCTATTTATCACAATGGTTTAAGAATGTTGATTTTACAGAAGCGCAAAAATGCGTCACTAGGGGGTAATGTGTTAATGAATGTTGTGAACTTTTTTGTCCTAAGCCCTTGGTATTGAGTGTTGCAGTTTTGCAAGTTATTATTCTTTACAGGCGTTAGAATGCAGCTTGTAGATTTAATTTAGCATTCAGCGCTTCAAATTATATTGCATTATGTATGACGTACGGTGAAAAATCACCTTTGATGCAATTTTATTAAACTTTTATATGTTGTTACGTTTGTTATTTATAGTGATGTAATCTTTAATCCTGATTTTCAAATGACTTTATAGAGAATAAAAGTGATTACATTCTATAACTTTTAAGTGTTTGTTGTTACTGAAAATCTTTGCTTAATGAATATTCAAGAAATAATGACATTATGATTATTAATGAATAATTTTTTATAATGACATGTGAGCGCAGGAAATATCAGCCATGATAGAACTTAGAATCAAATCTATATTATTCCATATTAAAGCGAGTAGATCACACCCTGATCATAGAGTTCCTACATGAGCAGAGGCGTTAACCCTTTCTACTCTCCTAAGTTTATTCCAAATTTTAATACCTACTGAATATTCATGGACAAAATAGTTATAAAGAAATATGGAAGGTGGAACATTGTGTACATTTTAGAAAGCAAATAAACGGATTTATCAAATTCTATTAGCAAACAGAGCAGACCTTGATCAGATGGCTCCTCTAGGAGCCATCTGATCTGGGCCTACTCTGTTTGCAAATGCGTGAAAACATGTTTATATGAGGGAAAGGGTTAAAGGGTGTACCTATTGAGCATCTGCAAATAGAGTAGACCCAGATCAGATGGCTCCAATAGGATTCTTCTGATCATGGTCTGTTCTGTTTGCTTATAAAATCTTATAGATCTGGGTTTTTTTAATTTCTAAAATAGCTACTATTCTCCACCTTCCATATTTCATTATAACTGTTTTGTCCTTGAATATTCAGTAGGTATTGAAATTTGGAATAGAAATAGAACAGGAAAAGGATTAAATCTTTCCTGACATTATTAACATTTACTAGCTGAAGTTTCATAATGGTACATGAATAAAAGAGTTAGGTCATGGCAGAAACTACACAATCAGATCTATAAAATTCCATAAGCAATTTAAGCACAGTAGTACAGGCTCTCTGATCAGATGACTCCTAAAGGGTTATATCTGATCTAAGTCTGCTCTGTGTGCAAACATGTTAAAAAGTGTTACTATCATGTGAAGAATTCAAACGTATGATTGTGATCTCTCACTCTGCTATTATATTGTCAGAGGATTATTACAAGTGGCCATGAATAGATGGACTGATTAGAAAAGGTACAACAAAGTTCTGTTCTACATATTATGTTGTACCATTTTAGTCGATTTATTTACGGGTAATACTAAACTCTTTAGTAAAGGATAAAAAGCACTCATGCAATATTTTCTGCATACATGTACATCACCAAAAGTAATGTCTTAATGCATGTGGATGGACTATTGCACAATCCCTCTTTTATTCGTTAATCTTTACAAGGTTGAATTTTCAAACGGACTATTCCAAAATTCAAAAAGGTCAAGTTTACTGTAAATATTAAGAGATTTTTGCTATAAAAGAAAAGTGTAACATGATAAACAGTGCAGACCCTGATGAGCCCTCTCATCTGGGTTTACACTATTTACAAAGGACATAAATTACTGGTTGATTGCATTGTAAGGGTTAACCCTTTGAATGCCGGAAACCAGTGTGCTACATTTGCAAACAGTGTAGATCCAGCTCAGAGGGCTCCTAAAAATGCATAAGGGTCTGCACCGTTTGTCATTCAAACCCTCTTGCAGATTTTACTCTTTCACAGAGCAACAGGTGTATACTCAAATACTGAAATTCGAGGGCTTGGTGCAAAACTATTTTAACTCCTTCACAAAGTGAAGGAGTTAGAATAGTTTTGTACCAAGCCCTCGAATTGTTCTTTCTCCACTAAACCCTAGGTTGTGACCACTCTTTAGAACCTTCTCGAAAAGACGATTCTGAAGAGTGGTCACAACATAGGGTTTTGGTGGAGAAATAAAGGATTTATTCTTGAAAATGTTTTAATTTGCACATCTAGTCTGCTTTCATACTAAATGGACTCTCTCTCTCATTAAGCAATGGTGGACCATTCCACTTTGAAAATATATTGTGTTCACACAAGCATAACTATCATTTCAAGTTCAATAAAAAGATTCATAAGAATAGGTGAGTATTGGAGAAACATCTATAAAACTCCTATTTCACCACTACACTCTCAGTTGTGACTAGCCCCACCACACCCACCCACACACACCCCATTCTCCTGTAGTTCTGAATGCTGCAAGCCAAGCGATGCAGACCCAAGTCACATCATCTCTCTGGAATGGTTTCCTTCCTGATTATTCTAACAGAATTCTGGCAAATAGTATAAATCGGACCAAACTGGGCCTGAAGAAAAGTTTGACCATCAAAGCGTGATACAGTGTAAACCCTCTAAACTGAAATTCTAGTAGAGAAAAATTTAGATACTTTAGGCAGGTGGCTGTTTAATGCAGGGTAAAAGTCACGCACAAAGTTCCTATAGGAGCTTTCTGTGTGACTTCCACCCTGCATTAAGTTGCCACCTGCCATCAAGACTGATATTTATACTAAATTTAACATCCAGTTTAGAGGGGTTCTACAGTCATTACGTCCTGGATTTAATCCAACTGACAAACACACACATACAACGACCATTTTGATGATAAATCTGATATAAATGAAAGTGGGATTGAAAAACGGATCAAAAGATCTCTCTTCCTCTGTTCCAAACTGGACAAGAATTGCTCAATATTAAAGTCACAATCACAATTCCTTCTGTGGTACAGTTTTCTTCCCAGCTACTGTGTACTCTGGACTATACCATAGTCCAACCAGGATTACAAGATGACATACATGAAGGAAAGAACTACTTAACACTGTGGAGGGATACGTATTCCAGCATAGTTCTATAACGCCTAGTAGTAACACCCTGAAAGAGAAATAAGACATCAAAGAGGTAAAATCAGCCTGTTAATTCAAAAATGTTCCTGTTCAACATGAATACATTAAATGTTTGCCAATTCAAATATCAGTCAATATTTTACTAAATTAATGTGAAATATGTTAAATGATACAAATTTTGCTTTGAGCCTTCTCTAAGATTTTGAGAATTTAATTTTCTGGAAAAAGAGTCAAATCATATACATGTGTATGAATATTCAAAAAGAAAAGGATTACATTTTTTATATTAATCAGTGCTCTGCCATAAAAATCAAATGATAAAACTACGAGAATCAGAAACTTTAAA
The DNA here is from genome assembly GCA_963576725.1 of Azorinus chamasolen. Classification (NCBI taxonomy): domain Eukaryota; kingdom Metazoa; phylum Mollusca; class Bivalvia; order Cardiida; family Solecurtidae; genus Azorinus; species Azorinus chamasolen. The sequence goes on from OY755249.1 coordinate 24,062,286, forward strand.
ATAGTAAGTTATGTTTTGCAACTATTTTTGTGATCTTTTTGCATATACATGTACTCTAGCTATCTGATATGGATTTTCTCTGTTTGCAAACACGTTAAAAGGCAAATGATGAAAGAATGTTAAAATAAGTTGAGGTAGTTACTGAGCTTAAATTTAAGCTAGGTTATAAAGATTGGACCAGGCTATAAAGTATACATGTATCCCAAATAAAATAAGATCATACCTGATTATAACCTGAACATTTGTTGACCACAACAGGTAGTGTAAACTGTGAAAATACCACACATAGAACTGATAATGCAGAGATCGGCTGAAGCACATGCCGATGAAATTAGCTGTAAATAGTGGCAGCAATATCTGTACTAACTGTCAAGAAAAATATAGTATGTGAACAGAAACATAAGATACACCAAGAGATGCAGATAAGATGTACAACTGAAAACATTTTCAAGAAAAATTTCTTTCTTTATCCACCCAGCTCTATATTGTGACCACTCTTTAGAATCATCTTGAACGCACATATCCTGTGTGAAAAGAGCGCTATATAAATGTGGTGTAATAATAATAATAATATAGGGTTTGGTGGCAAAATTATGATTTAAAGAACTTCAATAGAACCTTTATCCTGAATATATATCTCTGTACACTTAACTCTTTGCATGCTAAGTAATTTTTTCGTCTGCAACAATTACCGTCTGCTTCAATTCTTAAAATAAATTTTCTCTAATTTCTTTGCAAACATATGATCAAGATGACAAACAGTTTGGATCCTGATAAGAGGCCGCATTATGGGGCGTCTCATCTGGATCCAAACTGTTTGCCTAGGTAATCACAGTATAGCCGCTAGTGTGCAAAGAGTTAAACCATATCCCACAGTGACAAAACATGGTCTGTTGATATTTGGATATCATCTGATGCAGATTTAACCCTTTCCCTGTCCTATCTTTATTCCAAATTTCAATACCTACTGAATACATGTATTCATCAACAAAATAGTTATAAAGCAATATGCAAGGTGGAACATTGTAGCCATTTTAGAAACAAAAGAAACATATCTATCAAATTACATAAGTAAACAAAGCAGACCCTGATAGGAGCTGTCTGATCTGGGTCTTCTTTGTTTGCAAATGCGTGGAAACACGTTTATATGAAGGAAAGGGTTAACTACTTTCAATTCAAGCTTTTGAGAAACAACTGGTACTGACCGAGTATCAAACAACTTCCATTCTGATGAGACAATGGCTTACCCAGCTTCTCATATGGATGTAAATCTGTTTGCATATGTGATTAAGGTCTAGGATAAGTATTATGATGTACAAGTTGTACATGTACAGAATTGAATATATATAATGCGTATAGAATATTTAAAACAAATGATATGGCACTGAATATAAGGATATATCGCAATACATTTTCCAGGGGCGATACCCAGCTCTAAAAATTAAACACAAGAGTGATACTTGCAGATGCCAATACATGTACTTACTGATTTGGCAAAACTCTATGTTTTAACCCATTCCCTTCTTTTGATGCCTCTGCAAAAGTCATCTTTGAAACCATTGTGATAAATACAGCATTTGCTCCTATGGAGCAAATGCTCTATTTATCACAATGGTTTCAAAAGTATACAATTCTAAAAAATCCTTTTTTCTAGTAAATGCTCCTTTTCAGTTGATTTACTCAAAGTGGTTGATTTCTGAAATAGTCTAGCAGGGAATAGGTTTAAACATTTATGATAAAGTACTGGCATCATGTAATTTGCAGTTGCTGTGATGGTGAACAACAAGCTTAATGTAGGTCGAAAGTAATGCTGAAAGCTCCTGTAACATTAAACTGTGAAGTTAACCCTTTCCCTCATATAAACGTGTTTTCACGCATTTGCAAACAGAGTGGACCCATATCAGACAGCTCCTAGAGGAGCCGTCTGATCAGGGTCTGCTCTGTTTGCAATTGTAATTTGATAGATTTGTTTCTTTACTTTCTAAAATAGCTGCAATATTCTACCTTGCATATGTCATTATAACTATTTTTCCATGAATATTCAGTAGGTATTGAAATTTGGAATAAACATAGAACAGGGAAAGGGTTAAGCTAATGTCTAGATTAGAAATCGGATAACTCCAACTTCTGTAATTGCAAAGTATTTTGTATGGTCCCTTGAAGCTCGAGATAGATGAAGTTCCACTGTACGTGCATTTTTCATAGGTGCAGTCTAGCGTGAATATTCAAGTAAAGGGTTAACCCATTATTACACCAAATTTTAAAAAAGAAAATCTGCACAAATACTTAAAGCTTGTGTTTTAATCATGTTTATAAAAACACACAAAGGATATGGCTATGAGAAAGATTTGTTGTTGTTTTCTTGAAATCTCTCAGCTGTATTTGCGGCAAAAACCTGTAAATAAATACATGTAAAAGAAAAAATGGCCGTTAGTAAATGACACCTTACATTACATTGCATAATACATTATTACCTAGTGTTATGTGAAACAAGAGTGTTCCAAGGAACACTTGTGTCACCTACTGAGAAAAGTGTTAGAAGATAAAAGAGGAATAAATCAAAAAGTAGTCACACACAATTTCTGGTCCTCATTATATGAACATGTAGAGTACCAAAACCTGTTGCTTTCAACCTGAATCAAAGGCTAGCTCAAAACTATTGTAACTACAAATCTAATAGTCAAAACAGTGATGATCTTTGCAAACAGTTTGGATACAGATGAGATGCCGAGTAACTCGGCTTTTCATCAGAATTCAAACTATTCGTCACGGCGATAATGAATTTGGAAAAAAAATGGAAGAAATTGTTTTAAGAATTAATCCATTCCCTCATCATGGTGCAGATTTAGCCATTTACCTCAAGAATATTCATGTAAGAGAATATTAATTGGATGAACTTTGATAATGGCATATGAACACAGGAATGTTTGGCCATGGCAGAATCTATATGATTATACCTCACATGGCTTTGCTATACAAAGTTTCCATATACCAGCCATGAAACAATTTGTACTGTGACATGCAACGTTATCTCGTGCTGGCCATAGTACGTCTAGATCAATGAGCGTTTATTAAATTGTGTGCATGACGACATCGACTGATATCATCTGATGCTTGCAATCTGATCAACAAAAGTAATTTTGAGAAATGTCACGATATGTGACTATTTCGGAGGAGGATCTGTCAAGTACTTAAATTGTAATGTGTGAAGCTGGTGTGCTGTTTGGTATAATAAAATGAATATCACATCCTATGGAGAGCGACATCACGTATTGTCAACCCTCGGTATGGTAATGTACACCTCGGCTTACACCACGGGTTGATAATGGGTGCGGTCACTCTCCATAAGTTGTGATATTTATATAAACGAGCAGAAGACGGCCCTGATTGGGCTGCTCCAACAAGAGCCATCTGATCTCTGTCTTCTCTGTTTGCAAATGGAACATCTATGCAGTAAAGGGTTAAAACTGGACCACCAATGAAAAAAATAACTATACCTTTTCCATTTGATTAAAGCAAATGTCAACAATGCAATGACATGACATGCCAGTAGTAGCAGCTGGAAGTGCCTGCTTAAAAACGTCTCCTCAGACAACAAACGCCAGTTTACCGTCCATTTGTAGAAAAACTGACGGCCCAGATTAAACGACATCACAATGTATCCCCATGGATTGACCATTAAAAATGGAAGACCTAAAAGAACCTGCAAGAATAAGCACAAAATATCTTTACTCATACAAATCATTTCTGTTAACCCTTTACCTCAAAGAGACCCCTTTTAACCATTTCCTTCATATACACGTGTTTTCATGCATTTGCAAACAGAGTAGACCCAGATCAAACGACTCCTATAGGAGCCATCTGATTAGGGTCTTCTTTGTTTGCTAGTGGAATTTGAAAGATGTTTCTTTACTTTCTAAAATGGCTTCAATGTTCTACCTTCCATATTGCATTATAACTTTTTTGTTCATGAATATTTAATAGGTATTGGAATTTGAAATAAACATAGAACAGGGAAAGGGTTAACCATTCCCCTGTTGAATACATGTATTCATGTGAGGAATAATGACATCTTGAATATTTATTAGCTGATTTTTTATAATATAAGCTTTTCAAGGAAATTGTCTGCTTTGACAAAAACTGTAGAATCAGATATATATCAAGTCATAAGCAAAAAGAGCAGACCCTGATCAGACTGCTAATACAAGAGCCATCTGATCTGGGTCTAGTCTGTTTGTAAATGTGTAAAAAGTAGTGAAAAGGCATTTATGTGAGGAAAGCGTTAACCCCTTCCCTGTTGAATATTCATGGGAGACTTTTTGAGAGGAATAATGATATCACAAATATTAATTACATGTAGATAAATTTTAAAATGGCATCTGAAACACAATTTTTTACCATAGCAACAAACTGTAAAATCAGACAATAATTATTTCATTAATTCATAAGCCAATAGAGTAGACCCTGATCACATGGCTCCTACAGCAGCCATCTGATCTGACTCTACTCTGTTTTAAAAAGGGTTAAAAGGTGTATTTATGGAGCAAATAGTTAACTCTGTACCTCAAAGAGACTTTTTTAACCATTTCCCCGTACTATGTTTATTTTAAATTTCAGTACCTACTGAATAATCATGGACAAAATATTGATAATACAATATGGAAGGTGGAACATTGTAGATATTTTGGAAAGTAAAGAAATATATCTAGTCTGATTTGGGTCTACTCCATTTGCAAATGCGTGAAAACATGAGGGAAAGGGTTAAAGAAAAGAAATCCTGTCACTTCTTAACCCTTTCCCTGTTCAATATTCATGTAAAAATAATGACAACATGAATATAAATGAGCCAAACTATTTTAAAGCATTATTAACAAAGGAAATTTACACTGCGACATACAGTGTAGAATTAAACCTTTATAATTCCATAGGCAAAAAAAGCAGACTCTGATCAGATGGCTCCAATAGGAGCCGTCTGATCTGGATCTACTCTGTTTGCAAACGTGTGAAAAGGCGTTTATATGAGGGAAAGGGTTAACCCTTTCTTCTTTGAATACAAAGCTTTAAGGTCATCTTTGGGTTTTGTAACAAAGTTTAAGCTACCTACCTGTGGTATTGCACATATTGCTAAATGTTTGATGGTACCCAGCGTTCCTTGACTGGCTAGTAACAGCATAAACAGAGCTGGGCTAAATAGCAGAATGTTCATCTTCACTGACACGCCAAGGCTGGAAAACAATTATGAATCATAAAAGCTTGGTTCACATAAGTTTTAAACCATAATTCCATGAATATTCATGTAATATCAAAAGGATATCAATTAACTGAAATCTTGAAAAGAAAGTACTAAAGATATCATGCAACACAAGCTTAAGTCAAATGAATGAAAGAGTATTTCAATGAAGCCTTTTGCACTTGACTGGCCCGATTAGCTCTGACAGTAGGTAGTGTGTAGACTTATGGACTGAGAGATTGTGGGTTCAACCAATGGCAGCATGGAAGTTATTGGCTGCTCCTTTGTTAACTCATGGCGTATAAGTGCCTTTTCATGCCTTTGCAAACAGAGCAGACCCAGATTAGATGACTGCTGTAGTAGACGTCTGATTAGGATCTGCTTTGTTTGCTTACGAAATGATAAATAATATAGATCTGATTCTACTATTTCTACCATGACCAAACAATCATATGCTCATAAACAAGAGCACCGCAAGCGGGTGCAAAGCTCTTCTGTCGTCATTGTCAAGATGAACATGCATACCAAAAATGAAGGTTGTAAATGAAAAATTGAAGAAGTTATGGTCAATGTTAAGATTTCGGATGACGACGACGCATAAATTTTAATCAAGTTGAGGGTTAATGAGATGTATAAATTTGTATGGAATACAAAGATATCTGACACTGAAAATGTTCAGAGCTACCAAAATGCCCAACTGTATACCTGTACATCAAGCATCCCCAGGACCACTTGTTCATCAAGAAACAATCCACAGCAATGTATAGAAACAGCATGGCCACCGGGTCATTGAACATCCGCAAAATGTAGATGGAATGAATTCGGTAAGAAGCGCAACACATGAAGAAAAACACAAATGGTGGAACCTGAAAAATAAAGACTTTGTTAAATAACTAAAACCTGTTTCAAAGGACCAATTATAATTGATACAAACAGTTCTTATTCTGGATCTTTAATGCAGGGTTCTCATAGGTGCTATTTGCATTACTTTTGATCAATATTTATCAACCACCTGCTTCTTAAGGCATTCATCTTCAGGACTTTAACCCATTGCCTCATAGGCTATTTTTAGACCTAACCTCTTTTAATAAATCTATGGAAAAAGAGCATTTACTAGAAAAAGAGCATTTATTAGAAAAAAGGAAAATGTTAGAATCTTGTAGTTTTTAAAGCATTGTGATAAATAAAGCATTTGCTCCTATTTATGGAGGAAAGGGTTAAATAAAAAGTGTACCCATCCATTTTTAATCTCTTATAGTTGAACCAAAACATATCTTGTTAATACTTAACCCTTTACTCCATGAATACTCATGTAAGATATACATGTAATGACACCATGAGTATTGATAAGATTTATTTTTATAATGGTACATGGTATCATTATGTTTACTGATGGCAGAAACTATATAAATGTAATTACATGTATATTATATCATTAGCAAACAGAGCAGACCCTGATCAGACAACTCCTACAGGAGCTGTCTGATCTGAGTCTACTCTGTTTGCAATGGCATAGAAAGGTGTATTTATGGAGGAAAGGGTTAAAGAAACCCCTAAGAAAGGCAAGTCTAATAAGATAAGAATAGGTCTGGCACAGAATTATATTGCCCAGAAATTCCTAAACAAGTGTTAAAAGTAAGCTTATTTTTGTTTTTAGTAGAGAATTAGCAAGAGAATGATAAGGAATTGTACAAGACAAAACTTTCAAGGACATATGTAACAAAATGAACAAAAAAAAAACTATTTATCAATTAACCCTTTCCCTCATATAAACGTGTTTTCACATATTTGCAAATAGAGTAGATCCAGAGTAGGGTTTCTTTGCTTTCTGAAATGTCAACAATGTTCCACATTCCATATTTCTTTGTAACTATTTTGTTAATGAATATTTGGTAGGTATTGAAATTTGGCCTAAATACAGAACAGGGAAAGGGTTAACCATTTCCTTTATATAAACACATTTTCACGCATTTGCAAACAGAGTAGATCCAGATCAGATGGCTCCTATAGGAGTCATATGATCAGGATCTGCTCTGTTTGCTTATGAAATTATGATAGATCTGACTCTTCTCTTTCTACCAATACCAAAACATCCTGTATACATATGGAGGGCTTGGTGCAAAACCAACCCCTCAATATGTCATTATAAAAACTTCAGCTAAACAGGAACCCCGTGTGTCGGAGCATTATACGCCCTAAGTATGTGCCATCTTAACATGCACAATATTGATTTGAGTTGAAGTTCACTGTGACCTTAACCTTTGACCTAAAAATCAATAGGGGTGTTCTACTAGCCATGGCCAACCTTCCTATTAAGTATGAAGACAGCAAACCTAATATTTATCAAGTTACTGAGCAGACAAGATTTTTTAGATGAAGGTCACTGTGACCTTGACCTTTGACCAACTGACCTTGAAATTAACAGGGGTCATCTACTAGACAAGACCAACCTTCCTACTAAGTATGAAGACTGCACACTCAATAGTTGTCAAGTAATTGAGCGGACAAGATTTTTGACTTGAAGGTCAGTGTGACCTTGACCTTTGACCGACTGACCTCAAAATCAATAGGGGTCATCTAGTAGCCATGACCAACCTTTCTATTAAGTATGAAGACAGCAAACCTATTATTTGTCAAGTTACTGAGAGGACAAGATTTTTTAGTTGAAGGTCACTGTGACCTTGACCTTTGACCGACCAACCTCAAAATCAATAGGGGTCATCTACTAGCCACGACCAACCTTATTACAAAGTATGAAGACTGCACACCAGATAGTAGTCAAGTTATTGAGCGGACAAAGATGTGGCTACCGGACAGACGGACAAGCGCCATACCATTATACGACCAAAGTTACCTTCGGGCATATCAAAATATTCATGGTGTCATTATTTATTACAAAAATCTTGAACAGGGAAAGGGTTAAATACTGTTAAAAAGAATATATGTCTGCTCAAATCTTGATCTAGTGCAATTCTAACTACATTTACTTCCAATTCGATCAAGCTTTTGAAAAACTATTGACCAAATGTTATGACATAATCTGTTGAGAAACTATTCACCAAATGTGAAACAAATTGGATCCTTAATTCTAAAAAGGCATATATACATTGAGTAGATGGAAAAGAAAGTTTTACAATAACTTTACCTTTTTTGCCCTTCTGTAGATGTCAAATATTACCACAAGTGACGCCACATAGAGTACTGCAAACAGATACTGGGCCACCCGGACGTCTGACCCAAGGTCGGTGAGGTAATACAGCCCCATAAAGATGTACACAAACCCAGCTGGATATCTGAATTGAATATAGTTAACCCTTTACTCTGTGAATATTCGTGCAAGATATAATGACATCACAAACATTCATTATTAAACTGAGTTTTTATAATCAAACAATAAACAAAGGGCATTTGCATCATGACAGAATCTGTAGAATTAGATCCATCTTATTTCATAAGACCCTGATCAGACAGCTCCTATCTGACAGCTCCTGATCTGGGTTATACTATGTTTGCAAATGTGTAAAAAGGCGTAATTGTGGACAAAAGGGCTAACATCTCTTAAGCTCTCTTGGACTTTCAAATTGGCATCAATGCTGTATTTCATGTTCAATATTTATTCAAGCTTTCTTCACCTCATGAATATTCATGAAGCAAACCAATACAGGTACAATGTACAGGGATTATTTTCAGTGTAAACTGCATAATAAGATCTACAAATTTCTATAAGCAAACAGAGCAGACTGAGATCAGATGGTTCCTGTTTCTGATCTGGGTCTACTCAGTTTGCAAAGGCGTGGAAAGGCATTTATATGCAGAAAAAGTGTTAAGACAGATGGCTGCTTAATGCAAGATGAAAGTCATTCAGAAAGCTTTAGCAATCTGCCTAATATTATCAAAAGCCCACTTGCCAAAGAGTCTGAAAGTCAATAATACCTGTCACACAATTAGGAAACTGCAAGTATTTCCACAGACAAACTTAGGCAAATAGTGCAGACCTGTTCAATGAGATTCCATAATATTTGCTACTATATCAGACTTATCCAATGGTTTACTATAATAAAACCTTATCCTCCTGTGAAAATTACATTTGCTTGAACTCAAATCTGTTGCAATTTTACCAACTTTTAATTTGTTCAAACTTTTTAGAAACTATGACTGACTATGTGTCGAGTTAGACCACATCTCATTTGAATCCAAGCAAAGGTGTGCAAATGCATGCAAGTTTAAAACTTAAAAGCAGGATAAGAATTAAAATCTATCATACTTAAGTTACTTAACCTATTTCTTCATAGGCTATTTTTAGATCCAACTGCTTTGAATAAAACTACTGAAAAGGAGCATTTACAAGAAAAAATGAATTTTTTTTAGTATTGTATAATTTAAACCATTGTGATAAATAGAGCATTTGCTCCATAGGAGCAAATACTCTACTTATCACAATGGTTTCAAAAAGCGACTTTTACAGAGGCATCAAATGAGGGACTTGGTTAATATATGTTGCCTACAAGAGGATATACAAGCACTGGCATTTGTAAACAGTGTAGACTCAGACCAGTAAAACATTATGCTGGTTATCTTCAATTATTCTTATGAAGACAGTCAATTTGAAGTTATATCAAAAAATGCCCATGTGATACAAAATAAACTGTTTTTGTCTATAGCTATTATTTCTGGTGTACAACAAAATATCATTGGTTATTTTGGCAAGTTACAAAACCAAAATGCAACCCATATAAATACTATTACATGTACTTTGACAATAACATTCAGTGTTCAAATTTAAATCCATGTACATAAAAGTTTTTTATTTGAGTGGTTTTCTTGTGATATAGTTTTTCTGATATAATAAACAATTAATGATTTATGTACTGTTAAGATATATTTTAAAACATGTTGCTCATAGAAACTACCATTTTAACCATTTCTTCCATGAGTTATTTTTAGACCAACCTCTTTGAATGAATCTACCAAAAAGGAGCATTTACTAGAGAAAAGGAAAATGTTGGAATCGTGTAGAATTGAAACCTTTGCAAATGCTCTATTTATCACAATGGTTTCAGGAAGTGACTATTACAGAGGCGTAGAAAGGCGTATTTATGGAGGAAATGGTAAGATATTTTTCAAGAATTGCCTACACTAAAGGTCCTGTATCCCCCTTCAGCTGGATGTAGTCATAAGAACCATTAACAACTCCTTCCACTTCCTGCATATAAGCAACCCAGTCTATCTCAGTATCTGCAAATCGACAAAAACAAGGACATGAAGTTGCATTTGTAATGTAAGACAAAGCCCCTGTGACAAGTCAAGACCATATAAATATTACACAATGAATATTCATGCTCTGACAAAACTGTAGAATCTAATCTATAGTATGTCAAAAGTAAACAGAGCAGACCCTGATCAGACGACTCCTATTGGATATTTGGTTAACCCTTTGGCTATAAGAGAGAGATGCCTTTTCAACTAATGCAAACAGAGTAGACCCAGATCATAAGGCTCTTGTAGGAGCCATCTGATCAGAGTCTGTTTGATTTGTTTATCCATTTTCCTGTTCTATGTTTATTCCAAATTTCAATACCTACTGAATATTCATGGATAAAATAGTTTTAATGAAATAAGGAAGGTGCAACATTGTAACCATTTTAGAAAGTAAAGAATCAGATCTTTCAAATTCCACTAGCAAACAGAGCAGACCCTGATCAGACAGCTCCCATAGGAGCCGTCTGATCTGGGTCTACTTTGTTTGCAAATGTGTGAAAATGCGTTTATATGAGGGAATGGGTTAAGATGAATACTTCAAAAGGTTACATATAGGAACGTTTATATATATATATATGGAAATATTATGTGTAAATTAAAATTATTAAAGGGAGGTAATCTGACACTGAGTCTATATTGACACAATTGCAATCATATATCATTGTTTGCTAATATTGCCTGCACTCATGACAAGTAATGAATAGACTGTATGATTTGTTGGGCTCCTGGCAATCATGTACCTACCACATTAGGTGCAGGGCCAATGTGCACCTATTAGTATGTTAACCTTTATTCAAAGATATGGGATGCATGAACATTATCTAGACAACCAGCCATGAATAGGCAAGCTGAACAAGAGTACCGCATACGGTACATAATACGCCCACTTGCAAACTTTCTCCAATTCAACATGCCTTATAAGTGTTGACATTTTCTAATCTGTGCTTCAGATCTTGATTTCCATATTAAGTTGGTACTATTTTTTTAAAAAATCAAGTGAATATCTTATTAAATAAAAAAGTTACAGCTAATCCTCATTTTTGCAGATTTTTGTAAAGTGCAACGGCCATAACTCTGTAAAGACAAACTGAATGAACCTCAAAATAAACTCAGCTTCAAATTTTGTTGCTTAAAACATTTGTGTTAAGTTGTTAAGTTTCATTTATATCAACCGACAAACTAAAAATTTACCGACTAACAAAGCAACAAACACACAAAGTTCAAGGACCATAACTTTAGAATAAAATGACATATCAAAACCCCCGCAATATATGTGAAAATTCACATTAAGGTTTAACCATATAAAAAAATTGAAGCAAATATCATTGTAAATGAAAAAGTTATGGCCATCCTCATATTTGCATAGATTTGCATTATTTTTTTAATTGCAAGGGCCATAACTCCGAAACATTTAATCAAATGATCCTCAGACTCGACCTAGCTTTAGGTCTAGATGCATTAAACATGTGTATGAAGTTTCAAAAATATCTGTCAAATAGTTTTCCCAGAAAACAGCGGACAAACTATTTGCATATTTTTCAAGCACAAGGGACATAACTCTGAAATGAAAAATCAAATGAACATCAGAATCAACTCAGCTTCAGATCTTGAAGCATTTAACATTTGTGTGAAGTTTCATTAATATCTGTCATATAGTTTTCCCAGAAAACAGCGGACAAACTATTTGCATGTATTTGCATTATTTTTCAAGTAAAAGGGCCATAACTCCGAAATGACAAATCAAATGAGCCTCAGAATCGACTTAGCTTCAGACCTTGATGCATTAAACATTTGTGTGAAGTTTCATTAATATCTCTCAAATAGTTTTCCCAGAAAACAGCAGACAAACTATTTGCATGTATTTGCATTATTTTTTTAAGTAAAAGGGCCATAACTCCAAAACGACAAATCAAATGAACCTCAGAATCGACTCAGCTTCAGATCTTGATGCATTAAACATTTGTGTGAAGTTTCATTAATATCTCTCAAATAGTTTCCCCAGAAAACAGCGGACAAACTATTTGCATATTTTTTAAGGACAAGGGCCATAACTCTGAAATGAAAAATCAAATGAACCTCAGAATCAACTCAGCTTCAGATCTTCATGCATTTAACATTTGTGTTAAGTTTCATTAATATCTGTCTAATAGTTTTCCCAGAAAACAGCGGACAAACAAAATGTTGACGGACGAACGAACGAACGAACGAACGAACGAACGAACGAACGAACGGACAGGGCCACGACAATATACGACCACCTTTATTAGGTGGGCGTATAATAAAAAACAAACATTATGATTTGCTGATGGTCTGTATTGGTAGGGATGCCAACTAGACTGGATAAATACTGTTTGAATTCAAAATGCTATAAGTCACCCTTGAAACTATATTATAGAACTTTCATATTACATCAATTTACATGATATAGTTTCTGTGAAAAAGCTTTTCAGGAAAACCCAAAAAAAGCTAGACCGATGCAAATGTTTGCAAAAAAAGTAGAACCCCTCTATATCAAACTAGAAATGTGTCCATAGGACACTGATGCCCCCACTTCAGATTTTTTGTCACATTAAGTAAGGGCCATAATCATGTCTGTAACGACTGAAGCAATTTATGCCATTTTTGCAAATGAAGGGCTGCAACTCCTAAACAACTGAAGTGATTTACATGGCTATCAAACTTGACCAAGATATAATGACCACAAACGTGTGTAAAATTTGGACAGGATCTGACAAATACTTTCCAAGAAAGAGTCAGGACAAGATATTTTTTAAGTCATTTTTGCAAATAAAGGGACGCAACTCCTAAATAACAGATGCGATTTACATGGCTATCAAACTTGACCAAGATATAATGGCCACAAAAATTTGGTTAGGATTGGACAAATACTTTCCAAGAAAGAGTCCGGACAAGATATCTTTAAAGACTTTAAGCATTTTTGCAAATAAAGGGTCGCAACTCCTGAACGACTGAAGCGATTTACATGGCTATCAAACTTGACCAGGATATACCGGCCACTAGTTCACATATGTGTACTCTAAATGGTGATATCGAGCTACTTTCGGTTTTAGCGATATCCCGGAGACGGCACCTGTCACAAAATTAGCATGTTGTCTTACGGGTCATTAATGATACTAACCGGCCACAAACGTGTGTAAAGTTTGGTAAGGAAATGGACAAATACTTTCCAAGAAAGAGTCCGGACAAATTCTTCTAAATGTGCTTATGGACGGACAGACATACTGAGAGACAGATTGGCGTACAGACAAGAGCACCCCTATATGCCACCACTTTGTGGGGGCATAACAATTAATGTATCTTTACACAAGTATCTTTAAAAGCATATGGTTGTTTATATCTAGGCCTAAAACAAGTATTCAGGTGAATGCAAGTAAGGCAGTAAAACATCAGTACCTGGGTACAAAATCATTAACTGTTTGAAAGTGTTTGACTAAGTCTGCCTTTTTTCAAGCATGGACTTGGAGAGTACCACATACTGACATAGGTTAATTGCATGATGATACATACATATGCTGAAATAATTGCAAAATCTTACATTTTATGCGATTGATCACCACAATGCATACAATAAATTCTGCTATCAAAAGGAGAAGCATCACTGGAAGAGGAAAATGAGGATTAAAAACATATTTCAAAGCTGATCTTGGAGAAATATTCCTAAATTTCGTCGACATTTTTCTCCACATCTGTTTCTTTACGGAGGCCGCCATTTTGAATATCACGTGTACATCGAAAAGGGTGCTGGTGAATTCGCCTAATGACCAACTCGCCTACAATTAGATATATAGTAACCCAAATGGTGAATTCGCCTAGAAAGCAATTATATACTGATTGTATTTCACACCTTATATTACAGGTAGATCTACCAGTAACATGCCAATGAAACAAAGCTGTTTGTAACAAGAACTTGCCTTGTTGTTTTCTTATCCAAATATTTTGTTTTTTTAATTAAACCAAAAGATCAGTGTAGACCCTAATCGCTACGCGCAAATTTGATAACCCGGTTGAAATGGGTGGGTGCAAACAGAATGCACCATTATTATACTGAAAATAAAAATGCTTGCACCAACATGAGAAAATATAAGTTTAATTATTATACATATAGATGGCCAGGGTAAATATTGGGTTACTTTTATTTAGTTTAAAAATAACACAGTCAGTAAAACCATATTTAAGTAAATTGGCAAAATCCGATTCCCAGTCCCATCAGTGACTTTGTAGGGAGGGAATAATGCCATGCCAGAATTTATTTACTTTCCATACGCACAAGTATATATTTTGATATAAAATCGAAATATAAATGGTTATCAACGGAGTGAGTATATAAACTTTCAAATGCATATGATGATCAGGGGCTATACTCAAAAGTTCAATCTTGGTCAACACTACATGAAAACACGTTTTGTTATGTTATCGATACCTTACAATAGGTGCGAAATACAATCACTATGTAATTGCTTTCTAGGCGAATTCACCATTCGGGTTACTATATATCTAATTGTAGGCGAGTTGGTCATTAGGCGAATTCACCATAAACCATCGAAAAACGGTGTGTAGGTACGATTATCTTTAAAGGTCTTGAGTTATACTTCAGTAGTTAGAATGTCGCAGAGAGACTATACAGAAGCTTTTAAAATAGAATTTATTCAAAACACAAGGCTTAGCTCATTTGTATTCATATTATCGAATAAAAATTCATTTGAGTCAAATTAAAGAGTATTTATTACGTACATTTAAATATTTCAACTTTGACAGATCGATTGTAAACAAATATGGCTGACATACAGTGGTTTCTCATACAACTTGGAACCATTTTATTGTCCTTTCTTGTAATTGTGCAATGTAAAGAGACCGTCATAGAATACCACGAAGACAGAAAACCATGCACATACTTTCGTAAGTGAAATATTATGGTTGGAAAATTAAAATACAACAATAATGTTCTAATGGCGCAACTGGTTGCTGGAGCTGGCTTGTGCAGCGACATATACATACCCGGTACATATATGTATGTATATGTCTATGGCTTGTTGTAGGTCGACGGTTCTACCTGGATGGTCTTCTGTGCCCGAAACAGTGTTTTGAGCTGAGCGGGAAGTTTAAATACATAGATCAAACATTATAGGGATATATAAAATCAGTACCAAAATTTCTCCCTGAATTCCACTAAATGTCTTCCTGATGGAGAGCTCAAACTTGAGCCCTGAATACAATGTTATTTACATGTACATGTTTATTTTAAATTTCAGAAAACACAAGATATGTTAAGTCTGAGTTTGGTTTGGTGAACTGTACCTGGTATAACAGTGGTACCTGTTGTAAGAGAACGGAGGTAACATCTGTGTTCACCTCCAACATGCTGCCCCTATACCGAGCCAACACAGAATGTCATAACAGGGTGAACTACTTGATGTGCTTCTTCTGCAGCCCAGACCAGTATCTCTGGTATAGAGAGTAAGTATGACATCAACTAGAGGAAGCAGGATTTTTCATGTGAGGAAGCCTTCCAGCTGGCTTGTAGTAGGTGGATGGGTCTACTCTGGTATTCTTCTGTGCACAAAACACTACAACTTGTTCCATGCATGGAAGCACCTCTCCGGTCATCCTCGACCTGTAGTTGGATGAAATGGAAATTTTATAATTTTGTAGTTTGAAACCAATGTGATAAATGGTTTCATAAAGTGACTTTTACAAAGCGTATTTATGGAGGAAAGGGTTAAAAAAGTATATTTAAATTTGGGGTTGGCAAAAGTTTAAGCATTTAGTGATATTCTTTTCAAATGTTTGCCAGGTTTGATTTAATTTTCTTTTGTTTTGTTGCTGTATAAAAATGGTATGCAGAAAAAATGTTATTGGTAAAATTGGCATTTTTTCCATTTTGCTTCTGGCAATTTGAGCTATTGAATTTTGCCTATAGTTTGGTCGCATGGGCTATATACCATATAATGTCTGTCAGTCGACCAGTTAGTCTGTTGTTTCTTCTTGTCAGGGTTGTTTCTAAGTTCTTGTCTTGGCTGTTTCTAAGCTTTTCCAAGAGTAGATTGTGCAGATTGTTACAACGGTCTGATAAGATGATTTTATGCTTGTCTGTTTTTATATAAATTCAAAGTATTGCCGTATCCTTGATGCTTTCCTTGTTTTCATGGACATGGTTGTCTTCATTGTGCAAAACCTTTGATGTTTTGTCAGTTTTGACATCAGTACAGCTATATCCCCATCAGTCTTAAGACTCTTGTTCCCTTATCACTATGGCTACAATCTTGCAAAGGGTCATCATTTTATCATGCATATTTAAAGACATAATTTTTTGTGTCTCTTTAATATTTGCCATGGATACAAGAATGTCACCTATAACATGCTAATAAAATGATTTCTATATAGCATTGAGACTACAGATGGATAAGCAACAAACAAGATTAAATATTGATTTGAAATGTGTTTTATTTCAGAGGTAGAGTTCATGTATGTGAGACATTTTGCCTATCCATTCATGATGCATGTCGTGATGCTTACTATGAAGGAACTAGACTTGGTAAGTAATTGATTTAACACAATTTCATCAGTCCTTGGCTTAACACTTTCTCTCATATAAATGCCTTTTCCTGTCTTTGCAAACAGAGTAGACCAAGATCAGACAACCCTTATAGGAGCTGTCTGATAAGAATATATTCTCCATTTGTTTGTAGCAATATGTAGATCAGATCATTCAATTTTTTTTCAATTTGCAAAAATTTCTCTTGAAAGATTTTTATAAAAAATTAGCGTTAAATATAATTATTTAAGACAGTCCCTAGAATGCTAATTTTCAAAGTGAAAATGGTCTTTAGTTATTTATGTAAACGTGATTTCATGCATTTGCAAACAGAGTAAGCCCAGATCAGACGGCTCCTATAGGAACCGTCTGATCAGGTTCTGCTCTGTTTGCTAATGGAATTTGAAAGATCTGTTTCTTTACTTTCCGAAATAGCTAAACTGCTCTGCCTTCCATATTTCTTTATAACTATTTTGTCCATGAATATTCAGATGGTATTGACAATTGGACTAAACATAGAACAGGGAAATGGTTAACCCATTCCTCCATAAATACGTCTTTCTACGCCTCTATAATAGTCACTTCTTGAAACCATTGTGATAAATAGAGCATTTGTTCCTATAGGAGCAAATGCTCTATTTATCAAAATGGTTTCAAACTACAAACTTCTAAAATTTTACTTTTCTCTAGTAAATGCTCCTTTTGGATAGATTCATTCAAAGAGGTTGGGTCTAAAAATAGCCTATGGATGAATGGGTTAAGTATGAAAGCATGAACTTGCCAGACAATACAGTAAAACCCCTCTAATGCGACCACCAAAAAGGGGCATAATTCACAGTGGCAAATGCAGGTGGTAGCTTAATGCAGGACAAAAATTATGCAGAAAGCTCTTATAGGTGCTTTCTGCATAACTTTCGTCCTGCATTAAGCAACCACCTGCTTATGAAGACAGCCATGTTTGTTCATTAAGTGGTCACATTAGAAGGGTTTTACTGTAGTTAGTAACAAAAACTGTTGCTCTTATAAAGGTCATGTAACTTGCAAACTTCTTATAAAGGCCATGCAACTCAGCTCATTCAATCAAATGGTCAATACTCAGTTTCTACAGGTTTTGTGTCTCTTTACTGTTAGACAATGATTAATTATTGAATATTATGAAATTAATTATTCATCATTGTCTTGTTTTTAGAGACATGCATGAAAGCTAGTGAATACTTTACAAATTGTAGAATGCAGGACGGACATTATGCAGAAAACTCCTGCAGGAGACTCTGCATCACTTTGATCCCATATTAAGCAACCACCTGCCTCTAGAACCAAGATTTAGACCTCTTTTTGATGGATTTACATAGCTATATGTTTGATATTGCTTTACTTTCAGGTGAGATCTACCACAACGGAACAGCATTTTGTGAAGCTCAGGATTTTAAAGTTGTGAACAGTAAATACTGCTTCAAGTATGACCCAACTGTGTTTGGGGTCGGCACCATTGTTAAATCTGTCCCAATAGTACTGCTGGCTGTGTTTATTACGCAATTATTTCTGATAAAAGTTTGTATGGTTCAAATGCTATGATGGTAAGATAATGCTTGAAATGTTAGGGTGATTCATAATATTTGATGATTGTTGCAGAATGTTGTAACTACATTATTTACCCATTTACTCTATGAATATTCATGTAAGAAATATTGACATCATGAATATTTATAGTTAGATTGATTGTTATAATAGCATATGGACATAGAAGGTTTTGTCCACGGCAGAAACTGTAATCTACATGTATATTATATCATAAGCAAACAGAGCAGACCCTAACCAGATGGCTCCTGTAGGAGCTGTCTGATCTGGGTCTACTCTTGTTTGCAAAAGCATGAAAAGGTTTTTATATAAAGGCTTTTATATAAAGGCCTTTCTATTTCTATGAAAACAGAGTAAACCCAGATCAGACAGCTCCTGTAGGAACCGTCTGATCAGGGTTTGCTCTGCTTGCTTATGATATAATGATTCTACAGTTTCTGCCATGGCCAAAAATTCCTGTGCCCATGTGCTATTGTAACAATTAATCTACATGTAGTTAATATAAACCTCTTGAATGTAGGAAACTAGTGCACTGGGGTTTGCAAACAGTGGAGACAAGGATCAGAGGGCTCCTAGATGAACCCTCTGATCAGGATCCGCACTGTGTGTCAATAAAACTCCTATCAAATTACACCTATCACACTAAATGGGCCGCCATACATGTAGTTAAACTCTGATCAGCCAATTATACCATTATTGATGAGTCATTCCAATATTCAGCATTCAAAGAAATATTAAATAATGCTTCGTAACTTTTTCAAGAGCCAATATACATGTACAGTAGAAGCTGTCTAAGTGTCTACAGGAATCTTAAAAAGCAGGTGGTTTGCTTAATGCAGGGTAAACCTAATATAGAAAAGCTCATAAAGGAGCTTTCTGCATTATTTTTGAGCTGCATTAAGCTACTACCTGCCTTACATACCTGTTTTTAATGGTCCCTTAAGACAGGCTCTACTGTAGTAGACCAAACACAGATAATGTCTATACAGTAAAACCTCTCTATATCGGCCACTGAATTGTGTTAATTAGTTGGTATTTAGGGCAGGTGGTTGCTTAAAGCAAGGTGAAAGTAAAACAGGTCGCTCCTATAGGAGCGTTCTGTTTCACTTTCACCTTGCTTTAACTCATTCCCTTCTAGACTATTTTTAGACCCAACCTCTTTGAATAAATCTACGGAAAAGGAGCATTAACAATAGAAAAGATAATTTTAGAATTGTGTAGTTTTGAAACCATTGCAAGTTAGTGTTTGTGTTTGTACTGATTGTAGATCAATCTGTATTTAAACAAAAAGGAACTCTTGAATTTTGTATACAAGTATTTTGTATAACAGGTTGTGAATTTCGAGAACAAAAATTTCCATTCTAAAGTACATGTACATTAAAATATGTTTTAAGCAACCACAGGAACAGAAATATTTTCTATGTCTTTAAGCCAGGTTATAGAGACAGTTTTCATTCTTTTGCAAATACATGTACAGTAGACCCAGATCAGATGGTTTCTGCAGGAGCCTGTTCTGTTTGCTCATGAAAAATGCATCTATATGTATATTGTATATATAGATCTATATCTACTGATTCCGTTTCAACCTGGATCAAAATTTCTTTGCTTCATTGGCCTTTATAAAATTTCAGTTAACCCATTACCTCATAGGCTATTTTTAGACCCAACCTTTTTGAATAAACCTACTGAAAAGGAGCATTAACTAGAGAAAAGGCAAATTTTAGAATTATGTAGTTCTGAAACCATTATGATAAATAGAGCATTTGCTCCTATGGAGCAAATGCTCTGTTTATTACAATGGTTTCATAGGGTGATTTTTACAGAGGCGTCAATATTTATGAATATTTATTAGCTTAATTTCTATAATGACAAGAAAGGATTTGGTTATGGCAGAAACTGTAGAATCAGATCCATACAATTCCATCAGTGAACAGAGGAGACCCTGATCAAACAGCTCCTACAAGAACTGTCTGATCATGGTCTGCTCTTGTTTGCAAAGTCATTAACCCTTTCCTCCATAAATACGCCTTTCTACGGTTCTGTAAAAGTAACTTTTTGAAACCATTGTGATAAATAGAGCATTTGCTCCATAGGAGCAAATGCTCTATTTATCACAATGGTTTCAAAACTACACAATTCTAATAGTTTCTTTTTCTCTGGTAAATGCTCCTTTTCAGTAGATTTATTCAGAGGTTGGGTCTAAAAATAGCCTATGAGAGAATGGGTTAAAAAGTGTATCTATGGAGTAAAGGGATAAAGTGTTTTGATCATACATCTACAACTATCTTTTGTATTTTGTATTTTTAGATATGTTGTGTGGTACCATGTGTTAGTAAGTGGTAGTACACAATTCAGTATTAATTGATTGTAACATGTATTAAGTGCATTCCTTGCATAATATTATACTCATCAGTTCTAGTCCAGTTTATGTTTGTATAGACATACAAGTATAGTAAAACACCTAAAGCAATCACCAAGGTCTCAGGGTCAGGTGGTAGCCTAATGCAGGATGAAAGTTATGAAGAAAGCTCCTATAGAAGCTTTCTGCATTACTTTCATCTTGCATTAAGCTACCACCTGCTTTTACAGACTCCTATGTTAATAATTAATGCAGGAACTTCCTATAGGAACTTCCCGCATTAGTTTCATCCTGCATTAAGCTACCACCTGCTTTTAAAGACACCCTTGTTTATTCATTTAGTGATGACAATAGAGGGGTTCTAATGTATTCACTTTGAATTGATTGAGCAGGTGGTTGCTTAATGCTCCTACAGGAGCTTTCTGCATTACTTTTGACCTGCCTTAAGTTACCACCTGCCCTCCAGATCCATAAGTAGACCATTTAGGTCGCTTAAGACAGGTTATATTGTACATGGACTTAGAGCTCCAGATAAGAGGCATACATAAGATATTTGTCATAATTGTACTGCTCTCTGGGGAAAATAGGTCTCACCGTAATGCAAACAGTGTAAACCCTGAACAGCTGGATGGGGCTACACATTTAGACCTCTTTTTGGTGATGACTTTACAGGGGTTTTGCTGTTTTGAAAGTAGAGGAACCTTGCAGTAATTTGTACGGTTAGTTGGTATTTATTAGCATTCAGTTGAGATTCCTAGCAATGATCATCCTAGTTGATTGCAGTATCTTGAAATTCTCAATTTTTAAGCCCATTACCTGATAAGTATTAATGTAAGAAATAATAACATTATGAATATTAATTTGCTGATTTTTATTATGGTATGATCACAGGATGGTTTGGCATAAACTGTAGAACTGGACCTATTGAATCCCATGAGCAAACAGAGTAGACTGGTCAGACGGCTCCTACAGGAGCCATCTGAACTGGGTCTACTTTCTGTGCAAAGGCATGAAAAGGTGTCTCTGTCAGGTAAAGTGTTAAAACAAAGGGAAGAAAACAATTCTTTGAGACAATAAGTCAATCATTGCCACTTACAGACATTTTCAAATACTAAAATTAAATGTAATAAATGAGAATCAAACGCTGAAACTATGATTCCTATATTTTGTTAAGATCTACATTTTAGGATTATACAGGTGGATTCTAAATTGTTTTATGAACAGTATGTACAAGGTTGTACACCTTTTGTCTCAAATGTATTAGGGGTATGGATATGATATGTATATTAAATCTTTTAACCCTTTCCTCCATAAATACGCCTTTCTACGCCTTTGCAAACAGAGAAGACCCAGATGAGACGGCTCCTATAGGAGCCGTCTGATCAGGGTCTGCTCTGTTTGCTTATAATATAATTTCGACAGTTTCTGCCATGGACAAAACTTCAAGTGCCCATTTGCTATTATAACAAATTCATCTAACTGAAATTCATGACATCTTTATTTCTTTCATGAATATTCATGGAGGAAAGGGTCAAGAGTCAGTTCTTTATTTCTCCACAGAAACCTTTGTTGCGACCACTTATTAGAAGAAACAGTTCTAAAGAGTGGTCACAACATAGGTTTTAGTGGAGAAATGACAAGTTTAGCATGTGAATACACATCTTTATTCATAGCTCTGATGCATTTGGTAAATAACGTTAAATTAGTGTCATGTTTGAACATTCATACTACTAAAAAGGAGTAAAAAGTGCATGTGTATGTAATGTACTAACAAAAGCTGTCAAAATAAAACATGTTACTGCTGATATTGACTGATCCATAGGGTAAAGGTTACAATTAAATAGTGGTAGATGAACACCTTTGTCCATTAACAGTTGAAATTTATTTCTGGTCAATCACACAAGAACATTTACAAAAGTACATGGATATCACGGAAAGCATAAGCTGTAACTCCAGTTATTTGAAAGCATGCACATGTTTATATTGTGTGTTGAAATGCATCCCAGTCATCAGATATATTTCCTACTCTAGTCGCATATTATTATACAGTAAAACCCCTCTAATGTGACCACTTAATGAATAAACATGGCTGTCTTGATAAGCAGGTGGTTGCTTAATGCAGGACAAAAGTAATGCAGAAAGCTCCTCTAAGAGCTTTTTACATTACTTTTATCCTGCATTAAGCTACCACCTGCTTCTAGCACCCGGAATTATACCTCTTTTAGATGGTCACATTAGCAGCGTTTTACTGTACATGATTTTGTTTTTAAGTTTTACATTTATTGTGTACTGTGGTATGCTTACAAAAGTACATTTTTATTTACAAGACGCATTTTATTTACACATTTTATTTACACATTTTATTAATACCAATGTTCTTTTACAGATTAGTTGTTGATTTTAAATAAAGTGTATACATGTTATATATCTAGAATTTTCTTGTATTTAACCCTTAAATTCCCTATTTAATAGTATTTAATATTCATATAAGAAATAATTACATCTTGAATATTTATTACCTGCATTTCTATAATTGTACATGAACACAATTTTGTTTAAACTTGACAGGAGCTTTGGAATCATGTCTATAAAATTCCATAAGCAAATAGAGCAGACCCTGATCAGATGGCTCCTCTAGGTCTGATCTGGATCTACTCTGTTTGCAAATGCGTGAAAAGGCGTTTATTTGAAGGAAAGGTTTAAGCTCATCTGTTTGCCAAAGAAATACACCTGTAGCTTGCTAACCATAATAATTGTGCAAATATTTTCATCCATTTCCTTTTCATGTTAAATACAAAGTCGGAGCTCCAGATAAGATTCGTAAATTAAAATATCTTTCTTACTACAGTAGTCATGATTGACACTTAGGACGAATGGACGGTAATGTGTCATTTTACTAAATAACGTTCACTCAATGTGACATGGTTCTGCAGTTTGAATAATTATCTGACATCAGTGATTGTTTACCCACAAAACACTGTAATTACGTGTGTCGCGATCACCTGGCGTACTTTGCCAGGGTCAGATCAAAAGGTCCAATTCACACCTTGAACTCAATCAGACTGAGAGGTGTGACTTCGATACAAACACCGATACTTACATGCAAACAAACGCTTTGGGGACAGAAAATGACTTCGACTTAACGAAAACGTGATCAGTTCGAACTCGTCTTAAAAACTTAAATTTATATAGAATATATAGGAAGAAAAGTTGGGACTTTACAAAAACTTCGTGTCAACGAGAAGTTCGTGTCAAGCGAGTTCGCCTTAACGAGAGTGGACTGTATTTAAGAATAACTCCTTTATTTCTCCACCAAACCCTATGTTGTGACCACTCTTTAGAATCATCTCTTTGAGACGATTCTAATGAATGGTCACAACATAGGGTTTGATGGGAAAATGATGATTATAGAACTTGAGTATGCACTTGAGTTTCTACAAATTTGCAGACAGAGTGTCAAACAGTTTGGATTCAAATGAGATGCCAAGTTACAGGACATGTTATCTGGGTCCAAACTGTTATAGGCAAATGTGATAAAAGGTTAAGTGGAACATAGTGTCACCATAATTAGAAAACTTTTACTCTTTCAGCAATATGTACCACTTTGCAATGAACTATGAAAATTTGATCCAGATGGGCATAACATCAGGATCCAAACAGTTTGACACGCTGGCACTGGTGTTTAACCCATAACCTCCTAGGCTATTTTTAGATACAACCTCTTTGAATAAATCTACCGAAAAGGAGCATTAACTAGAGAAAAGGAAAATTTTAGAATTTTGTAGTTTGAAACCATTGTGATAAATAGAACATTTGCTCCTATAGGAGCAAATGCTCTATTTATCACAATGGTTTCACAAAGTGACTTTTACAGAGTCGTCAACATTAGGGATAACAATTTGACCCTTTCTTCTCCTCTGAATCTACAGGGTTCTTATCTTTCATCTTTGGCACATAGCATCATCTGTAGGTCCTCTACAAAAGTTATATAAATTATGCCCCTTGGGTCAAAACTGGCTCCGCCCCAGGGGTGCCTTGTTTTCTATAGAAACATAGTTTTTAAAACTTTGAAAAT
Source organism: Azorinus chamasolen (assembly GCA_963576725.1). Classification (NCBI taxonomy): domain Eukaryota; kingdom Metazoa; phylum Mollusca; class Bivalvia; order Cardiida; family Solecurtidae; genus Azorinus; species Azorinus chamasolen. The sequence goes on from OY755249.1 coordinate 24,087,340, forward strand.
CTTCTCCTCTGAAACTGGAAGGTTCTCAGCTTTCATATTTGGCACATAGCATCATGTTCAGGTTCTCTACAAAAGTTATATAAATTATGCCCTTTGGGTCAAAATTGGCCCCGCCCCAAGGGTGGCCAGTTTTCAATAGAAACATATAGTAAAAACTTTGAAAATCTTCTCCTCTGAAACTGGAAGGTTCTTAGCTTTCATATTTGGCACATAGCATCATGTTCAGGTCCTCTACAAAAGTTATATAAATTATGACCCTGGAGTCAAAATTGGCCCTGCCCCACTATATATTTCTATTGCAAACTGGCCACCCCTGGGGCGGGGCCAATTTTGACCCAAGGGGCATGATTTATATAACTTTTGTAGAGGACCTGAACATAATGCTATGTGCCAAATATGAAAGCTGAGAACCCTGTAGATTCAGAGGAGAAGATTTTTAAAGGTTCAAATTGTTGACGACGGACGACAAACAAGTTACGGACGACATACGACGTACGTGAACGGGCGAAGGACATCAGGGGATTATAAAAGCTCACCCTGAGCACTTTGTGCTCTGGTGAGCTAAAAACAGGTGGTTGTTTGATACAGGGCAAAAGACATGCAGAAAGCTCTCATAGGAGCTTTCTGTTTTACTTTTGACCTGAATTAAGCCATCAGCTGCCTTACTTACACAGAATTACACCTCATCTTGATGGCTGCATAAGACAGATTTTACTGTATCTTGCTGTTTTCAATGCAGTGACTCAAAGACCTATGATAACATAGGTCTTTGAGTGACTGGTCTAGACCTACACTGATTGTTAAGTACCTGGATGCTGATTCTGTATGCAGTAAAATCTCTGTACAAAGACAACCTAAAAGAGGCATTGGTCTACACCAAATGCCTATCTCCATAATAAGAAACATAAAACAAGAGGGCCAGAATGGCCCTGAAGCGCTCACCAGACAATCAGAGGAGAAGATTTTCAAAGTTTTCACTATATGTTTCTATAGAAAACTAGCCGGCCCTTGGGCAGGCCAATTTTGACCCCAGGGGCGTAATTTATATAACTTTTGTAGAGGACTTGAACATGATGCTATGAGCCAAATATTAAAGCTGAGAACCTTTCAGTTTCAGAGGAGAAGATTTTCAAAGTTTTCTCTATATGTTTCTGGTGAAAACTACCCACCCCTGGGACGGGGCCAATTTTGACCCCAGGGCCATAATTCATATAACTTTTGTAGAGGACCTATACATGATGCTATGTGCCAAATATGAAAGCTGAGAACTTTCCAGATTCAGAGAAGAAGATTTTCAAAGTTTTCACTATTTGTTTCCATTGAAAACTGCCCACCCCTGCGGCGGGGAGAATTTTGACCCCAGGGCAATAATTAATATAACTTTTGTAGAGGCCTGAACATGATGATCTGTGCCAAATATGAAAGCTGAGCGCCTTCCAGTTTCAGAGGAGAAGATTTTCAAAGATTTCACTATTTGTTTCTATTGAAAACTGCCCATCCCTGGGGCGGGACCAATTTTAACCCCAGGGGCATAATTTATATAACTTTTGTAGAGGACCTGAACATGATGCTATGTGCCAAATATGAAAGCTGAGAAACTTCTGATTTCAAAGGTTTAGATTTTCAAAGGTTTACTATATGTTTCTATTGAAAACTTTCCACCCCTGGGGCGGCCCCAATTTTGACCCCAGGGGCATAATTTATATAACTTTTGTAGAGGACCTGAACATAATGATCTTTGCCAAATATGAAAGCTAAGCACCTTCCAGTTTCAGAGGAGAAGATTTTCAAAGATTTCACTATTTGTTTCCATTGAAAACTGCCCACCCCTGGGGCGGGGCTAATTTTAACCCCAGGGCCATAATTTATATAACTTTTGTAGAGGACCTGAACATGATGATATGTGCCAAATATGAAAGCTGAGAACCTTCTAGTTTCAGAGGAGAAGATTTTCAAAGTTTTCACTATATATTTCTATTGGAAACTGCCCACCCCTGGGGCGGGGCCAATTTTGACCCCAGGGCCTTAATTTATATAACTTTTGTAGAGGACCTGAATATGCTGCTCTGTGCCAAATATGAAAGATGAGAGCCTTTCAGTTTCAGAGGAGAAGATTTTCAAAGATTTCATTATTTGTTTCCATTGAAAACTGCCCACCCCTGGGGCGGGGCCAATTTTGACCCCAGGGTCATAATTTATATAACTTTTGTAGAGGACCTGAACATGATGCTATGTGCCAAATATGAAAGCTAATAACCTTCTGGTTTCAGAGGAGAAGATTTTCAAAGTTTTACTATATGTTTCTATTGAAAACTTCCCACCCCTGGGGCGGGGCCAATTTTGACCCCAGGGGCATAATTTATATAACTTCTGTAGAGGACCTATAGGTGATGCTATGTACCAAAGATGAAAGCTGAGAACCCTGTAGATTCAGAGGAGAAGATTTTTAAAGGTTCAAATTGTTGACGCCCGACGACGCACGACGACGGATGACGGACATCTGGCGATCACAAAAGCTCACCCTGAGCACTTTGTGCTCTGGTGAGCTAAAAATAGTACAACAGAAAGCTGATAAAGATTGAGGATGACTTTTTATTTCAAAATATAAAAATAAAATTTGATTTCAATACAGTATAATTTTATGATATCCATTACCACATCTATCTAATTTCAGAGACTGTAGAAACAACCAATCAGCAAATAATGAATATTAACCCTTTACTCCATGAATATTCATGTCAGAAATAATGACATCATGAATATTAATTTGGATTAGATCTACTTGTTATAATAGAAGACAGGAACGGGATGTTTTTTACCATGACAGAAACTGTAGAAGTATATCTATATTACATGATAAGCAAACAGAGCAGACCATGATCAGACAACTCTTACAGGAGCTGTTGGGTCTGTGTTTACTCTGTTTGCAAAGGCATAGAAAGGCATGTTTATGGAGTAAAGGGTTAACACTTTCTACACTGAATTTTCAGAGGAACAGACCATCAGTGTTTAACCCATTCCCTCATAGGCTATTTTTAGACCCAATCTCTATGAATAAATCTACCGAAAAGGAACACTTACTAGAGAAAAGGGAAATGATAGAATTGTGTAGTATTGAAACCATTGTGATAAATAGAGTATTTGCTCCTATGGAGCAATGGTCTATTTATCACAATGGTTTCAAGAAGTGGTTATTACAGAGGCATAGAAAGGCGCATTAATGGAGGAAAGGGTTAACTGTAGACTCCACTCAGTCTTGCAAGAGTTTTGACAAACAGTGCAGACCCTAGTTAGAGGGCTCCTTAAGGAGCCCTCTGATCTGGGTCTACACTGTTTGCAAATGACAGTAAATGCGTATCTCACATTCAAGGGTCAATGACAAATCTGTAGGCTTGACTGAAAACATTATGCAAATCAATTCATGTTTTCTTTGATTTTGGTAACAGTTTGCATCCAGATCAGGCTCAGACAAAACCGGTGCCTTATCAAGCATCATAGTATTATGTTTTCTTTATAAAATAAAATTAACATGTAACAAATTTAACGATTTTAATCCTTTACCAGATAGAGAAACCTTTTGATGCCTTGCAAACAGTGTAGACCCAGATCAGGTGGCTCCTGTAGGAGCCATTTGATAAAGGTCTGATTCTGTATGCTTATGGAAAAATACAGAACTGGTCCTACAGTTTCTGACATGGTCATAACATTCATTAGTCTGTGAAACAAGAGCCACGTGCGGCGCCATTGCTCGTCTGATTTGGTGTTTCTCAAGCTAAATTTAAAAAAAAATAAAAAAAATAAAGGGCCATAACTCCAAAATTTTGAAATCAAGAGTTATGGCTCTTATGTAAGGGCCCTCCCCTTAATGAGATCTGAGATCTACTAACCTATGAAGTTTCATGTTGATACCTCTTATTCTTTTCGAGTAATGAGCTACATTAGAATTTTTGCCCGCCGAAGACGACGACAACGACAACGCCAACGACGACAAAGCCTATGACCCAGTGATCGCAATAGCTCGACTTTTCTTCGAAACAGATGAGCTGAAAATCAACTAATCATATATTCATACAGTCTTCGATTTTTACATGAATAATCATAAAAAGGTAAAAGGTTAAATACTATTCTAAGGGTTAGTTAACCCTTTCCTTCATAAATACGCCTTTCTACACCTCTAATAGTCACTTCTTGAAACCATTGTGATAAATAGAGCATTTGCTCCATAGGAGCATATGCTCTATTTATCACAATGGTTTCTATACTACATAATTATAACATTTTCTCTAGTAAATGCTCCTTTTCGGTAGATTCATTCAAAGAGGTTGGGTCTAAAAATAGCCTACGGAGGAATGGGTTAATAAATTGGAACTAAATGAGATATGACTGGACGGCATGCGTTATTATCACAGTGTAAAACTATACAATAATGTCCATAAAATATTTGTAAATTCTAAATGCTTAAAAAGTTAAATACTTGTATGTATCACATCATAACAAAACAATAACCCACCTATTATACATGTAGTATAATCTTGCTAATACAACCACTCAAAGTATAATATTTCTGTATTTTTTAAAACAGGTGATAGCTTAATGCAGGACGAAAGTATGCAGAAAGCTCCTATACGAGATTTCTGCATTACTTTTGCCCTACATTAACCCTTTCCTCCATAAATACGCCTTTCTATGCCTCTGTAATAACCACTTCTTGAAACCATTGTGATGAATAGAGCATTAATGCTCCTATAGGAGCAAATGCTCTATTTATCACAATGGTTTCAAACTACAAAATTCTAAAATTTTACTTTCTCTAGTAAATGCTCCTTTTGGGTATATTCATTCAAAGAGGTTGGGTCTAAAAATAGCCTATGAAGGAATGGGTTGAGCAACATCCTTCTTTTACAGACTCGTATGCTAATAAAGTGTGTGGTCACATTTGTGAGAATTTACTGTATAATCATTTTTTACAGGAAAAGCTTACTTAAGTAATATAGACCCAAATAATTGCAATTCAGGTTCTGCACAGATAGCAGAGGTGGCCGAAAACCATTTGTGAACCTTACAAGTGTCAAGATGAGCAGGCTATGACTGGGCATCACAGATAACCAGGATCTGCATTTACATGTATTTCCATCTTCAAATGCCCTTTGCCGATAATGCAGCTCATTCAATGGTTAATTAGCATCACAGGATAAAAGTGTACCAGATATCAAGGTCTACAATATCTGGACCAACAGACATGTCTAATTCCATTGAATACAGGACATACCTTGATTAGATTCTGAATTCTGATTTAATGGTTGCACTGATTCAACACAGGTTTCCAAACATTACACTGTCCTTGATTTTTGTATCACCTGACATATGTATTTTCCATGTAAAGTCATGACACAGACAAGATTCTTAATCTTTTGAATGCTGAATATTTCAAAGTGGAATGACTCATCAGTTTTTAACCCTTTTCATTCATAGATAGTGTTTTCATGCATTTGCAAACAGAGTAGACCAAGATCAGATGGCTCCTAGAGGAGTCGTCTGATCAGGGTCTGCTCTGTTAGCTAATGGAATTTGAAAGATCTGTTTTTTTAGTTTCTAAAATGGTTACAATTTTCCACCTTCCATATTTCATTATAACTATTTTGCCCACAAATCTTCATTAATAGAATAAACATAGAACAAGGAAATGGTTGACTATAAAGTCCACCCAGTATGTAAGGCTTCATTTCCAAGAGGATAAAAAGAGTGCAGACCCTAAAGGATCCTTCTGATCTGGGTCTACACTTTTAGCAAATGCCAGTTCACAGTCAAATGGTTTAAAGTTAATTTTATTGTAGTCCAAAAAAAACACAGCCTAACCAGTATGAAAGGCTGGATTTTGCAAGAGAAGGTTGGATGAAAAACAGTGTAGACCATGGTAAGAGGGCTCCTCTAGGGGTCTACAATGTTTGCAAATGCCAGTATACTGGTTTCACATATTCAGAGGGATAAAGCCATATTTTGTTTAAGAAATCAAAATAGATCTGACTCTACAATTTTTAACAATACCAAAAATTCATGTGCACATTTGGTATTATAAAACTTCAGCTAATAAATATTTATGATGTGTTTATTTCTTAATATATGTATGTGAATATTCAACAGGGAAAGGGTTAAATGCATAATATTCTGTGTGGAATTGAACAACATTATTTAATTCTGTTATTCAAAGATACGCCTTTGAATTCCCAAGCGGCACAATTTCAATAGCCAGCTTTAATATATGTATGCAATAATTGCATGTACTTTGATAATTTGAAATGCAATAAAGATATCTCACATATAAAGTGCAAAATGCAAAATAAATGCAGTCAGCAAAACAAATGTATGTGCCAGCCATACAACTATATCTCATCTTACATACAGAAACAAACCAGCTGTTTGGATAAATCAAATGCGTTAACATTGCATGCTTATGCCTACTCTCAGTCATCAAACTAAAATATTTTGAAAGGATCAAAGTCTGTCTGTTGTAGATAAGCCCGATACAGTTTTCAATACTCTACAGATAATAGAGTTCAATGCAGTCAAGCGTTCAGCACTTTTGTACCAGAGTATTTTCCACACAACAGACGTACATGTTTTGTGTACACAACTGGTTCACAGAATGGTGCATCTAGACAGCGATGGAGGCTCTTCAACATCAATCTCCTTCATTTGATCTGTTGGAAGCCGGGGGATACCATCAAGCAGGACAAGATTTGGCAATTTATCAAACACACTGTGAAAGAGAAGAAAGTAAATTCAATTTAGGGGTTTATCATAGAACAATGGTAATTACATGTACATGTTTATAATACATGTACATTCACATGATTTTTTTTTTTAAAACAACAACAACGCTATCAAAGTTCATAACCCCCCCCCCCTTTAATTTTGATCTGTCTGTCTGTTTTCTGAGTGGTTGGTTGGTTTGACGTTGCTGATAATTTTGTTGCCATTGCATATACATATACATATATGAACTTCAAACTTGGTATCCAGTTGCAACTTTTAGAACCAAACATTATTAGGGGTGAATAATTAAGGTCTAGGTCATACATCAAAGTAAAATGTTATATCGGGGACATACTGTTTCACAAACACATCCTGTTTGTTTCCTATTTCTTTAGAAACACAATCATGCCAAAGCATTAGATACCTCATCTTATATTGCTCTGCAAGATTAATATTTATAATGGTCAGTGTCTTGTATAAATTCATCAATAAATTAGTTGATTAGTAGACCAAATGATCTAGGCATTCTGGTGTAGACAATGTTTTATTACTAATGTGTTGATCACTCACTGGGTCTACATTGATATATTCATTATCCCTTTCCCTGTTCAATATTCATGTAAGAAATAATGAATATTTATTCACTGAATTTTTATACAGTAAAATTTCGATTATTCGAACACTAAAATACGTATTATTATCGATCTTTAAGACAGGTGGCAGCTTAATGCATGGTGGAAGTCACGCAGAAAGCTCCTCTAGGAGCTTTCTGCATGACTTTCACCATGCATTAAGCAGCCACCTGCCTAAAGGGGTATAAATTCTTTTATACAGAAAATTCGAATAATCGAGGTTTTACTGTAATTTAAACATTTCAAGGGAACGTTTTGCTTTAACATAAACTGTAAAATCAGATCTATATCATTTCAAAAGCAAACAAAGCAGACCCTGATCAGATGGCTCCTATAGGAGCCGTATGATCTGGGTCTACTCTGTTCGCAAATGTGTGAAAAGGCATTTATATGAGGGAAAGGGCTAAGTAAAGGGTTAAAATATGTGGGTCTAACATGTGTGATGCTCATCAGAATCTCCAATATTTCATTAAAAGTCTCAGCAATAGGTGAAATTTTTTGTAAGATATGATGTCTAATATAAGATACGATGTCTAAAAGGCTACAGTAGCTCACAAGAACTTCAAACAGCCGTCCTAGAATACCCATGTACTATCAGGTGGCTTCTTAACACTTTCGCTGCCAATGTCGCATCTGTAATTACTTTTGCAAACAGTTTGGATCAAGACCAGATGCTGAGTAACTCGGCGTCTCATCAGGATCCAAACTGTTTGTTACTGTGACTTTTTTTTTTAAACAAAAATGAAGAAAAATAAAAAGTTGAAAATTGAAGCAGACGACAAAGTTTGCAGACAACAAAAGTTGGCATCGAAAGGGATAATACAAATACATGTATAGCTTTTCGCATTGTTTAGCATGTCATCTGCCTCAACCCTTTCCCTCTATAATCTGAGTAGACCCAGATCAGATTGCTCCTGTAGGAGCTGACTGATCAGGGTCTGCTCCATTTGCTTATGGAATTTCAAAGATCCTACAAGGAGAAGTCTGATCTGGGTCTAATATGTTTGAAAAGGCATTGAAAAATTGTATCAAAAACCCTGAATCAGAACCCTTTGAACAGCCAGTGTTGCTGCACTTACGTGGCCCTGTAGTTGATTTTGAAGGAGACTGGGTTTCCCTGCAACGTCAGTTCCTGCAAGGGAGTGGAAGAAAACCGATCCAAACCATCAAACGAACGTATGTAGTTGCCCACTGCAGTTAAACATCTAACTATGGGCATTTTAGGTAAGTTCTGAAATCAATGAGGACTAATGTCATGAATAAAGATGATCAGTATTCTAGCATCACAAAATTCAATAAAGGACATGACAAGCTTCTGTGTCTTCTTAGATTAGGATTTGTTACCAACATATTTACCTGTTACCTTTACCTTATAGAGAATCCTTTTTACACCTTTACTAACAGAGTAGACTCAGATCATACAGCTCCGTCTTGAGTGCCTGCTCTTTTCGCTTTTGAAATTTTAATAGATCTTGCTCAACAGTTTCCACAAATACAATACCAACAAATCCTGTGTACTTATTTCATTATCAAACTTCAGCTAATAAATATTCATGTGGTCATTACTTCTCACATGAATATTCAACAGTAAAAGGGTCAAAATATGCCCCTTTAACCATGTCTCTAAAAATAACGCTAACAACCCCATACCTGATGAAATATTAAAATCATGAATATTTATAAGCTAAAGATTCATAATGATGTACAAATAAATCCTGATAAGATGAGATTCTTCGAAAGCAAAAACAGCAATGCGAAAAGCGTAAATTGCAGACTCGGTTTTAAACACAGGATGCTTTGGTAGCTTAACCTTTTTAGAAACACTGTTTAAGGCCTTTCCAAATAGAGTAGACCCAGATCAAACGGCTCCTATAGGAGCCATCTGATCAGGGTCTGCTCTGCTTGCTTATGAAATAACAGATATCTGATTTTACAGTTTCTGCCATCGCCAAATAATATTGTGTTCATATTTCTATAAAATTTAACTACATGTAATTAATATTCATAGTTACATTCATTATATCTTACATAAATATTCATCAGGAAAAGGGTTACTGTACGATGTAACTTCCATTCCAGCAAAACCCATCTAAACCGGAATTCTAGTAGAGAAGAATTTCGATATTTTTAGGCAGGTTGTTGCTTAATGACAGGGTGAAGTGATGCAGAAAGCTCCTAGCGAAGCTTTCTGCATGACTTTCACTCTGCATTAAGCTGCCACCTGCCTCTAAGATCGATTTTTACGCGAAATTTAATGTCTGGTTTAGAGAGGTTTGCATCAAGCAGACACCTGTTTGTGTAGACAACCAAGATTTTATATTACAGGGAGGTTCTAAGGGGTGGAATCATAAAAACTCTTACCTTGAATGACCTCAAATAGTTGTTGTCAACGTTGAAATATTCACAACTGTAAAATGCACAAAATAAACAAAAGATTCAAACAATATGGCACAGAGTATAAGAATGACTGGAATGCACTCAAAGACTATACATCAACTGAATTTTTTAAATGTCATGTAAACATACAAAATTTTGGCCATGGCAGAAAATTTAACAATTATCAATCTTTATAATTTCATATTAAAGCAAGCAGAGCAGACCCTGATCAAACAATTCCTACAGGAGCCAACTGATCTCGGTCTACTCTTTTTGCAAGTGTATGAAAACGTGTATCTATCAGGTAAAAGGTTGAATGCTTAGTTAAACAAGGGCAATAATTCATGCATATCCTACATAATCTTTTAAATACATTTTGTATATTAAATTGAAATCAAGCAATTCATTCAGTCTGCTAACTGAGATTCATGTTTTAGAGTGCTGGCTTCCAAACATTTCTAGAGGAGTATGAATGACAGACAGTGCAGACCTTAATCGGGGTGCTCTTCTAGAAGCCTTCTTATCTTGGTCCTATAGGAGCTTTCTGCATAACTTTCATCCTGCATTAAGCTACCACCTGCCTTTGCCGCTGTGAATTATGCCCCTTTTTGGTGGTCGCATTAGAGGGGTTTTACTGTATTTGCAAAGGCATCAAAAGGTGTATCTATTTATTTAATAAAGGGTTTATTGAAATAAATGTAACAGTGAAAAGAAACTTGTCTTGATTTAAAAATAAATGTAAGAAAAAACAAACAATTACCAGGGAAAAAAGATGTTGTGCAGATCTACGAGTTCGTTGTGGACAATGTTTACTGTTACAGCTGACTTGCAGCGGTTCAGGATCCTCGAGAAGTTCTGCTTCTGGTAGTCGTGGCTAAGATCTTGGTAAGCCAGATTGATTGACTAAATGTAAAACAAGGGCATCACTTTATCAATATTCATGCAAAACTATACTCATTGTGAATATTATTTCATTTTTTAATTAAAACTATATAATAAAGTATTTATCGCCATGATGATCAGATTTGTAAAATATATGCACATGTATAAGCTGTTTTTCTACGGGGATATGACAACTAAAACTCTATATAATAAGCATTAAATAAAGAACTACAGGTGGTGGCTTAATGCATACTGAAAGCTCCCATCTGAGCTTTCTGCATTGCTTTCATTCTGCATTAAGCAGCCACCTGTCACTGTACAAAATGAAAGAAGCTCCATTTAAAAAATGTTACATTTATTAGAGACAATAAAGTACCTTTGCTGATTCCCAGTTTTCTAGATCATCCATGTGATTCTGCCTCTGTACTCCCCGCAGGTCATGATGTATTGGTACTCCATTCTCTTCTATCTCATAAAACTCCCTTTCCTTCTCAGATGGCCCTAAATGTACAAGAGCAACAGATAAATATGCACACTCAAATATTAAAATCGTCACTTCACCAAACCCTATGTTGTGACCACTCTTTAGAATCGTCTCTTTGAGACGAAAAGAGACGATTCTAAAGCGTGGTCACAACATAGGGTTTGGTGGAGAAATAAAGAAGTTATTCTTGAAAATATTTAAATTTATGCATCTTATCTGTATAGAAGACTACCGTTTCAAAAAACTTCTAGGGACTGCAAGTTAGAACCAGACTACAGCTCAAAGTAATAATAATACTGAGTGGATATAGATAAAGAAATATAGATTTCCGAATAATTCCTTCTAAAATCTGGCATCTCTATGTGGTAAACTGATCAAAACAGCACTGTTGAATTGTTTGCATTAAACCTAGATACCATAGCTGTCTAATATTTCAAGTATAAATACAGCCTTAACCCTTTTCTTATGAATTTTCCTGTAAGAAATTATGACACTATGAATATTAATAAGCTTAATTTAAATATGGCTTATGTATACAAGAATTTTTATCCATGACAGAAATTGCAGAATCAGGTCTATACAATTCCAGAAGAAAACAGAGCAGACCCTGATCAGATGGCTCTTACAGGAGCCATCTCATCTGGGTCTACTCTGTTTGCAAAGATGTGAAAAGTTGTTCATTTGAGGTAAACTGTTAAACAATTTCATCTTCAAACACAATTAAACCTCTTCACAGTAGCCAGTGAAAAGAAGTCTAATTCAGGGTCTTTAACCATTCACTAAGAGTCTATTCATATTAAAATTATTTAATATTCATGATTAAAAACATTATGTATGAAGATTAATTAGCTTAATTGTTATAATGGCATATGAACACAGGAATCTTTTAGCCATGGCAGAAACTGGTCAGCCACGACTGCACCCCTACCTTGAAAACACCCTATGGGAGGATATGTCATGTCAAGACTTGGTTAATAACATTGTGTATATCAATCACTATTTTGATGTTTTGATGTACCAATCATAACCAATAATGATACCAACTGAGATTAAGTGATATATTTCGACCAAAAATGGTATGCTTCCGTAATGGTACGCTTCTTCCATTACCCCTTTATGATAGGTAGCAGATTAATGTAGAGCTAAACTATTACTTTTAACCTGTATTTAGCAGTCACCTAAAAATTTCTGAGTTTAATCACTAACAAGTCATTTGTTAAAAAAATTCTTGATAAAATATTCATGCAAGACTCTGTACATTATGAAGATTGACTAATTTAATTATTTATTGCCATGCTAAATAGTATAAAATCAGATGTGTATTACTGTTAACCCTTTCCTTCAAATAAATGCATGTTCACGCATCTGCAAACAGAGTAGACCCAGAGGCAGATGGCTCCTATAGGGTCTGCTCTGTTCGCTTATGAAATTTGATAGTTCTGATTACATGTATTTACTTTATTAATTCGCTACAATGTTTCACCTTCCATATTTCATTATAACTATTTAGTCCATGAATATTCAGTAAGTACTGAAATTTGGAATAAGCTTAGAACAGAGAAAGGCTTAATATATATACAGAGCATACCCAGATCACACAGTTCCTACAGGAGTTTCTTATCTGGGTCTACACTGTCTACATAGGCGTAAAAAGGCTGGATAATTGAGGAAAAGGTCAAAGCGCTAATACTGTTCATGGCTTGAATGGTTTTACAGATTATGGTAGAATGAAAAATCACTTACCTTGCCTCACCCTCGGAGCATGGAGCTGGTCTCCAGTCAGACAAGTCTCTCTGAGGTCATGCCATACAGAAAATTTGAACTTGTGGGAAGGTAACTGAAAATAAAAGCATCTTAATGTTTTAAATGCAGTGCATGCATGCACTGTTTGCATGTTTAACCCTTTCCTCCATAAATACGCCTTTCTACACCTCTGTAATAACCACTTCTTGAAATCATTGTGGTAAATAGAGCATTTGCTCCTATAGGAGCAAATGCTCTATTCATCACAATGGTTTCAAACTACAAAATTCTAAAATTTTACTTTCCTCTAGTAAATGCTCCTTTTGGGTAGATTCATTCAAAGAGGTTGGGTCTAAAAATAGCCTATGGAAGAATGGGTTAAACACTGATGGACTATTCCACTTTGAAATTCAGTGTTGAAAGGGTTAAGAATTAAGCACATTTGCCAAAATGCAAAACCTCTATGAGCAAAATGCATGTAAAACTGGGTTTAGCCACATTCAGATATATGGAAAAGGTGTGATTGTAAAATAAACACTTTTATGTTAATACTTATACAGTAAAACCCTGCTAATGCGACCACCTAAAAGAGGTATAATTCAGGGTGCTAGATGCAGGTGGTTGCTTAATGCAGGACAAAAGTGATGCAGAAAGCTCCTTGAGGAGCTTTCTGCATCACTTTTGTCCTGCATTAAGCAACCACCTGCTTGTTAAGACACCCATATTTATTCATTAAGTGGTCGCATTAGAGGGGTTCTACTGTACATTTAAAAAAAACCACCAGTAACAAGCAAATTCACTGAATTGATATCATAATCTCCCATTGAACATATGATGGCCTCAGCATTTAACAGAGATGTTGACAAAAAGGTCAAGGTTAACCCTTTCCTTCATATAAATGTGTTTCCATCGTAAATATAGGGTCATAAATCTGGTGTTCCAAGGACAATATGAATGATAATTTTAGGGCCACATGTCCTTATGTCCCTGAACATTTACTCAAAGTTTCATAGAAAAATTTCAAACAGATTCTGAAAAAATGCTCTCATGGACAGACAAAAAGGTTATGTGTTTTGGCAAACAAATCATGGCCATAACGCTGTTGTTCCACGGCTAGTATGTAAAATACATGCAGGGCCCCATTTGCTTATGATACTTAACATTTACAAAAAAAAAATGTAGAAAACTACACTATACTTGCAGGGTCGCATGTCCTTAAACTATTCAATATTTACAAAAAAATCCATCAAAAAACCTTAAACAGTTTCTCTGAGAAATGACTCTGGACAGACACAAATGTTACATTTTTGGCAAACAAAGGGCCATAACTCTGGTGTTTCACAGTCAATGTGAGTGAGACTTGTAAGTTCACAATCCTTTATGATAACTAACATTTACACAAAGTTTCAAAGAAAAATGCCAAACCATTTCTGAGATATAACTCATGCAACACCAAAACTATATCCCTCTGCCTTTGGCAGGGGATAATAAGCACCATATCTTCACCAGCAAATATAATGCAAAGAGCTATATAGCAAGAGTGTTTGGAGGAACACATGTGTCTCCTGCTAGCAGCTGACACAAACACTGTTAATATGCTGGAGTGCGCAAATCAGAACAAAGGGGAATAACTAAACAAGAGGGCCAGAATGGCCCTGAAGCGCTCACCAGACAATCAGAGGTGAAGATTTTCAAAGTTTTCACTATATGCTTCCATAGAAAACTAGCCGGCCCTGGGGCGAGCCAATTTTGACCCCAGGGGCATAATTTATATAACTTTTGTAGATGCCTTGAACATGATGCTATGAGCTAAATATGAAAGCTGAGAACCTTTCAGTTTCAGAGGAGACGATTTTCAGAGTTTTCTCTATATGTTTCTACTGAAAACTACCCACCCCTGGGGCGGGCCAATTTTGACCCCAGGCCCATAAATCATATAACTTTTGTAAAGGACCTATACATGATGATATGCGCCAAATATGAAAGCTAAGAACTTTCCAGATTCAGAGAAAAAGATTTTCAAACTTTTCACTATTTGTTTCCATTGAAAACTGCCCACCCCTGGGGCGGGGACAATTTTGACCCCAGGGCCATAATTAATATAACTTTTGTAGAGGACCTAAACATGATGCTATGTGCCAAATATGAAAGCTGAAAACCTGCCAGTTTAAGAGGAGAAGATTTTCAAAGTTTTCACTATATGTTTCTATTGAAAACTGCCCATCCCTGGGGCGGGGCCAATTTTGGCCCCAGGGCCATAATTTATATAACTTTTGTAGAGGACCTGAACATAATACTCTGTGCCAAATATGAAAGCTATGAGCCTAACAGCTTCAGAGGAGATTTTCAAAGATTTCACTATTTGTTTCTTTTGAAAACTGCCCACCCCTGGGGCGGGGCTAATTTTGACCCCAGGAGCATAATTTATATAACTTTTGTAGAGGACCTGAACATGATGCTCTGTGCCAAATATGAAAGCTGAGCGCCTTCCAGCTTCTGAGGAGAAGATTTTCAAAGATTTCACTATTTGTTTCTATTGAAAACTGCCCACCCCTGGGGCGGGGCCAATTTTAACCCCAGGGCCATAATTTATATAACTTTTGTAGAGGACCTGAACATGATGCTATGTGCCAAATATGAAAGCTGAGAGCCTTCCAGTTTCAGAGGAGAAGATTTTCAAACTTTTCACTATTTGTTTCTATTGAAAACTGCCTACCCCCGGGGCGAGGCCAATTTTGACCCCAGGGTCATAATTTATATAACTTTTGTAGAGGACCTGAACACGATGCTATGTGCCAAATATGAAAGCTGAGAACCTTCTGGTTTCAGAGGAGAAGATTTTCAAAGTTTTACTATATGTTTCTATTGAAAACTTCCCACTCCTGGGGCGGGGCCAATTTTGACCCCAGGGGCATAATTTATATAACTTTTGTAGAGGACCTATAGGTGATGCTATGTACCAAAGATGAAAGCTGAGAACCCTGTAGATTCAGAGGAGAAGATTTTTAAAGGTTCAAATTGTTGACGACGGACGACGGACGACGGACGACGCACACCGCACGACGACGGACGACGGACATCAGGCGATCACAAAAGCTCACCCTAAGCACTTTGTGCTCTGGTGAGCTAAAAAGTATATCAATGGTCCTTAATGAGAGGAAGACACATGTGAAATTTGAAAGTTTAGAAAGGAAAGTGTGTTGGACAGACAGGCTATATTATACCATAAGCAAACAGAGCAGACCCTTTTCAGATGGATCTCAGTCTTCTCTGTTTGCAAAGGGATAGAAACGCATAATTATGTAGTAATGGTTTAAGCAAACTACAATTTTATATCATTTTTACAGACTTCTCATACATCATTTAACCCTTTCCTCCATGAATACGCCTTAAATTATACGCCTCTGTAATTATCACTTTTTGAACCATTGTAATAGATAGAGCATTTGCTCCATAGGAGGAAATGCTGTATTTATCACAACTGTTTCAATACTCCCCAAGACCAACAATTTACTTTTCTCTAGTAAATGCTCCCTTTGGATAGATTTATTCAAAGAGGATGGTTCTAAAAATAGCCTATGGGGGAATGGGTTATATCAAATTAATTTCAACAAACCTGTGGGAGTATGTCAACATGGCTTGCATTTGAACTTCTCTGATGTGCTACTTTTCCCAGGGTTAAACTGGTTCCTGTTGTATCAGTATTGGTTGTATCAATGGTAGAGTTGGTGTCATGGCCGCTGTCTGCAATACTGTAATGTGTAAAAATAGGAAAATTAGTCAAAGTTTCTACCAATAATGCAAGAGTGAGCAAGATAT